>VDFB02000017.1:76536764-76640513 GCA_007258455.2 Sequoia sempervirens
GATCCAATGTCAATATGAGGACATGTTGATGAGACCATAAATTGTTTCATATCTTATCAAAGAAAAACATCTATTTATTCCTAATGCATTAGAGTTAAAGTGGATTTGAGTAATGATTGAAAATTCTTTAGTTGTTTAAGATAGAATGTAAAGTGAATATTTGATTTATTTTTACTAATTAAATGTGATCCAAATTTTCTCTTATATGTCTCCATGAAGTTTTTAAGATGATATAATGCAAATAAATGTGTTATTAAATAACTCATGGTAAGAAGGAGCTTTATAGACACTTGCAACAAAGAGCTCTAGACACTTGAAGTAGTTAACTCCTAACAGCTTTAGAAGGCTTTGAAGAAATAATGAGAAGATAGAGAATAATCTCAGCACACTCCTACATTCATGAAAAATCATGGAGCATCATTCATTCCTAAATTAATGGGGTGAGGATTTGTTTCATGTTGAGTTTTAAGATCTCTCACAGTTATTAAATTTCATGCTTCCTTCTTCCACCAAAGATAACTCAAGTTACCACATAACTCAAATGTTTTTGCATGATTATAGCATGGTATTCATGTTAAGGCTCAATGATTTGGTCAACTGAACTGAATAATAATTCCTTCATTCACATTCAACACTTGAAGACTTCCTAAAAATCAGGTGTCTAGAAATTGTCAAAAATGTAGTCTCAATAAAACAACAATATCTCTCTCATTTCTCAATGAAATTCAAAAATTCAAAATGATCAGGAAAGTAGATTTGAAGGGCTAAAAAACCTTTTGATAATTTCATGTGATTTGAAAAAAGGAAGGAGTAGTACATGAAAAAAATGACTGAGACAAAAGTGGTGTCATGGAGGACAACTTCAGTTTTTTTAGAGTTTTGTAAACGACCCCTCAAAAATAGTATCTTCGATCCACATTCATATAGGATTAGTTGGATAGATATAGAATATAAATTATATAAATATAATGTAATCATTTGATCAAAGGGGGTGGGGATTAGAAAGACTTGTTTTAGCTTGAGGAAATAGGATAGTTTTAGTTTCATTTCCAACAATGTATTTCCAACTTTCTAGAGTAAATTTGAATTCAAGCAAGATTTTCATTTCTAACAACAGTGAAGTAGTTTATCCTTTTCAATTCTTGCAAGTGTTCCTTAGATTAGTTCCCTTTCATGCAACTTTAATTTCATGCAAATAAGATTTATTTCTACAAGTAGAATAGACTATCAAGAAATTTTTCTATTTTCTCTCTTGCAGATAGCCATGGACACCATCTTGGATTGATAAATTAAATGATGAGGATTACAATGACCCCATCACATGCCCTAGTGTGATGCGATAGACTATTTTGATATAGGTGGGACAAACTAACCTTAGGAATGTTCCAAGTAGTTCTAGGATGGAACATGATACTGATGCAAGATCAAGCTATAATGTGGATGTGGATGGGTAATGGAAGTAATAATGGAATGTGATGGGTGAATGTGATGGAAAACACTGGTAGGTGATGCAAAACAAGTCGAAGAATCCATGGTGGATGGAAAGTGCTTATTTTCTCAAGGCACCTAATTGTCAGTTTTTCACCAAGGTACTTTCCCAGAGCACCATCGAAGTGGTTTTCACTAGAGGACAATTTTTTTCTTTACTATTTTCAATCCTTTTTCTGATATTTTTTGGATTTTTTATATTTTTATATTTTTTTTGTATTTTTGGATTTATACCTTGCAAACTTAGGCATAAAACTTTTTGATATGGGAGTTATTGATAGGCTCCTATAAAGGTTCACCTTCAGATGTGGATAGTTGATATGCTCCTAATTTGTAGCTTACCATGATGATGAAAGATCCCAACCAATTAGGTTCAAACTTTCCCTTGTCTGGATTGTGCATGTTCTTCTAATTTTCTTTCAACACAAGCTCTCCAACTTGAAATGATTGACTCTTTATTTTCTTATTATAGCTCCATTTGAGACAGTTTTGATAGACCTGCAGGTGGTTCAAAGCATCCATGTGCCACTCATCCAATAGTTCAAGCTTGTTTAACTATGACACCCAATATTCTTCATGAGTAATGAGATTCTACAATAATATTCTTAAGGATGGGAGCTCAATCTCAATGGGAAGGATGGCTTCTGATCCATAGACTAGGGAGAAGGGTGTTGCACCTATGGGTGTGCAGATACTCATTTGGCAGGCCCATAAGGTAGGATTTAGCTGTAGGTGCCAGTCAAGACTAGCTTCATTGACTGTCTTCCTAAGGATTTTTAGGATGGTTTTATTAGAAGCTTCATCTTGGTCGTTACCTTGGGGGTAGTATGGAGTGGAGAAGTGATGTTGGATATTGAATTTTTGGCATAGCTCACAAACATCCCAGTTCTTGAAAGGTGTCCCATTATTTGAGATAATGGCTTGTGGGACACCATAATGGAAAATGAGGTAATTTATCATGAATTTGGAGATCTTCCCTATGACATAGGTCATGGGGATGACTTCTACCCACTTTTTAAAGTACTATGTGGCGGTGATAATGAACTTGTGTTCATTAGACAAGGTGGGTGTGATTTTGCTGATGAGATCTAGCCCCCATTGTGAAAAGGACCAAAGTGTTATAATCAGTTCGAGCTCCTGAGTTGGTGCATGGATGAGGTCTCCATGCTATTGATATTGCAAACATTTTTGGACATATTCATGAGCTTCCTTTTCCATCATAGGCCAATAGTACCCCATCCTCAACAGTTTCTTGGCTAAGGTCATACAACTAGAATGTGAACCATAAATACCATTGCATACCTTAGTTAAAGTAGTCAAAGCTTCATCAGGATTAAGGAATCATAAGAGGGTTCCTTCAATACTCCTATGATAAAGGGTCTCACCTAGGATGACAAAGAGGGATGATTTTTTGATTAAATTTCTCTTAAGGTTTGGGGTGATGTCGATGGGGAGGACTCTTATTTTTAGGTAGGTGAATATGTCATGGTACCAAGGATCACCAGTACCAACAATTTCACACACAAACTCATAATATGGTACCTTGAAGGCGGGTATGAAAAGCTTCTCTACCAAGAATTCATGTTTGTGGACGTTGCGTGGTATATCTAGTAATGATCTGATTGTTTCCATAGCATCAACTACTTTATTCTTTACCCTTCGTATTTGCTCAAATTTTATGTCGATGAAGAACTCCTTGAGATCCTCAACCAATTTCTTGTACGGGGTAAGTTTTTCATCCTTTATTTGATATTCATCATTAAGCTAGTCAATAATTAGCTGCGAGTCCCCATAAACCTTGAGTGCCATGATTTTCCATTGTACCGTGATTCAAAGTCCAATGACAAGGGCCTCATACTTGGAAATATTGTTGGTGCACGGGAAAGACAACCTCTATGATTTTGGAATACAATCCCCTTGTAGTGTGATGAAGAGGACTTCTGCTCCTAATCCATGTTGTGTGTATGATCCATCAAAATATACCTTCCAATGATCTATTGCACTAAGGTTGAAAATGGACTCATCTAGAAATTCTGATACTAGCGGGTTCTCTAAATACATAGGTGCCTCTACCAATTGATCTTCAATTACCTGTCCCTTGATGGCCTTCTATTCTACATATTCAATGTCATATTTTGTTAGGATCATGACCCACTTAGCCATCTGTCCTGTGAGTGTTGCTTTAGAAAGTAGATACTTAAGGGGATCTATCTTGGAAATGAGTTTTATTTGATGATCCAACATGTAGTGCCTAAATTTTTGTGAGGAAAACACCACTGCAAGGAAATCCTTCTCAATGAACATGTATTTTAGCTCATGTCCCACCAAGGTCCTACTGATATAGTAAATAGCCCTTTCTTTCCCCATTTCATCGTGCTGAGCTAGGAGAGCCCCAAGTGTTGTCGTTGTAGTTGATATGTAGAGTATCAATGGTTTGTTTTGGATTGGTCACATGAGGAGTGGTGGTATCAACAAGTATTCTTTGATTTGATTGAATGCTTGATCACATTTCTCATCCAATTTGTATGCTACCCGCTTATGGAGTAGATGAGAATATGGGACAGTTTTATCTGCTAACTATGCTATGAATCTTTGAATGGATTAGAACCTTCCCTACAAACCCCTTAACTGCTTCAATGTCCATGGTGCTTCCATTTCAAGGATTGCTTTGAATTTTGTAGGGTCTATCTCAATTCCATTCATTGATACAATATACCCTAGGAGCTTTCTTGATTGCACGTCGAAGACACATTTCTTAGGATTAAGTCATACTTTATATTCTTCTAATCTATCAAAGATTGGGTCCAGTGTTGATATATGGTCTTCATGTTTTCTTGATTTGGCTAGTATGTCATCCACATAGTCCTCTAGAAATTTATGGATCATATCATGGAAAATTAGAGTCATAGCCCTTTGGTATGTAGCTCCAACATTCTTTAACCCAAATGGCATCATGTTCCAAAAGTAAGTCCCTCATGGATAGGTGAAGGCCATATTATGCTAATCATCCTTTGCTATCATAATCTGATTGTATCCTAAAAAATCGTTCATCAATGATAGCATTTCATGTCCTGCAGTTAGATCTACAATCATGTCTAGATGTTTGGAAGTGGGAAATCATCCTTAGGGAATGCTTTTTTTAGGTCCATAAATTCAATATAGATACAGATCCCCCAGTGGGCTTAGAAACAACTACAAGGTTGGAAACCCATTCGGGATAATCAATGGGTCTTATGAAGCCATCATCAAGGAGTTTCTGCAATTCAAGTTTGACCACTAATGTGATTTGTGGATGCATCTTTCTCAATTTATGTCTTATTGGTTTTTCCCCTAGATAGACAACTAGATAATGAACTACGACCTTTGGATCAAGGCCTGACATGTTAACTTAGGTCCATGTGAAATTCACTTTCCTTTCTTTCAAAAATACAACTAGATTTAATTTTTCCTTGGTTAAAAGTGATTCAACATTGAAAGTGATGTGTGGTGTCTCCTCATTTCCCAAATCGATGAGGATGCATTTTTCTACCATTACTATTGATTTTTCTTGATGGATGGCACTAAGGGGAATATTGAATCCCTCATCCTTTGGCACCTCAAAGAGGTTTTCACCATCATATACATCCTTTCTTTTTACTATTTCTGGGTCAGAAAGTGTCACAATGTGGTTTTCACTTAGAGACCTAGACATTACTCTTAGATTTTCAATTTTGTGACTAAGAGTTTCAATTGTTTCCCCATAGTATGAATGTGTGTCTAGCTCAATACAAAACCCTAATTTGTGATCTCCATACTATATAGCATCCCTTAGTCCCATGAATTCCAAGAGAGTCTCATCATTTTTGAATGTTTCTAAGATTAGTGGTCCTCATTGGTCACAATCGATGAGTTTGGGTAAAGAAGTTTTAGTTTAGTGGTTTGGTTACTTGGCTTGAAAGACATGGTAGTGAGAATAAAAAGGGAGGAATCCTCAAATAACATGGGTAAATTAGAGATGGGATCCTTGTCATACATGTTAGTTATATCGAATGTATAGTTATCTAGAGGTAGACCTGTGGATACCAACAACTAAGGAGGAGCTTTGAATTTTTTAACAGGGGTACCTTTGCCAAGAATGGTTATCTTTATAGGGGTACATCCAAGGCCAAGATTCTTAATGTGTTTCTTAGGAACGATAGGTTCTAATAGGTCATTGTCATTTTTCCTCAGTTTTTCATTTTTGTTGTATCCCCATCCACGCATTAACTATAGTCCTTTGTTATCATCTTCCATGGAAAGATTAGATACGAGTCTTTTATCTTGATACAATAGGCTTGATACATCCCTTTCATCTACCACATTTTTTCTTAGGTCTCCCCATTTTTTGAAGGTGGTAGGTTCTACTTTGAAGGTTTGAGATGTTGTGTCGATTGGATGTGATTTTCCATGAGATCTAGGATATTGAGGTAGCTCTCCTATCACAAAAGCACTCTTTTTCATTTTATAGTGTGATATCCAAAATGTCTAACCCTTTCTAAGAAATTAAAATGAAATGGAAAAACATAAAGAAACACCTCAAGATTAGCCTAAGAAATTTGTAAATGCAAAGAGGAAAGTGTAAAATGATGACAAATGGATATACCTTCCTTCTTGTAGCTGAAACTCCTTGGTTGACCCTTGATTTGGATTGATTTGTATGCTCCTTGATGGCTCTTGATATGGCTAAATGAAATTCTTGACTATATGCTTGAATGTAGATGCAAATGGATGAAAGTTGATGGCTAGATGAGTGCACAAAATGGCAGCATTTAGTTGAAAAATGGCTAAGTCTTTTTTTTTTACCTTAGAGGAGGGGGTATTTATAGAGGAACTTGAATTCTCTAGAGAATTCAATGGTTGAGATTTATCCAACAAGGTCAAGATGAAGGGCTAAGGTGAGTTGAGGACTCACAAGACCTCACATTTCGACATGTGGAATGTGAGAGGGCAAAGGTAGGATGATGTGTAGGTGATGTGGAAGAGAGGTACATGATGTGGAGGAAGGACAAGTACCTTCCAAGTACTTTGGTGTGACCTTTCAATGATCACATGGGGAAGGGGAAAGCTTTGGGAGAATAAAAGTGAATTAAAAATTCACAATGATTGGAAGAATCTAGTGGATAAGACAAGGTTCCCAAAAGGTGGAAATTTGTCACATGTGACTTGATGTGACAAGTCAAAAGTTCTAGAAGATGCATGGGAAAAGGGGATTCTAGGAATAATAAAAGTGAATTAAAAATTCACATGGGGAAGAGAGGAGCCTAGGGTGAATAAAAAGGAATTAAAAATTCCTTGGGGGATGGGGAGAGTTGACCAAGGTACTAATTAGTTTAACTAATTAGTAATTAGAAATAATAGGTTAATAGGGATTATAAGCCAATTTGCAAAAGTTGGAGGATGTGACACATCCTAATCAAGGATTAGGCATGTGCACATCCTTAATGAAGAGATTAAGAGATGGATTAGGATTAGATGAAAATGACATGTGAGGAATTAAATAAATGTAATATTTATTTAATTCATTTTGATGAAAAGGGGATTAAAGAGGGTAAGGTATTTAATTAATAATTAAATACCTTAGGGATTTGACAGAATTAAGGATACTAATTAAATAATAGTAATATTACTTAATTAACTAGGATAAGAGGATGCTTAGATGAAAAGTGATAAATTTGGATAAATTAAGTGTCCGAATTTGGATGTCTACATTTAGTCTCCACACCCATTATCTTGGATTATAACCTTAACATCCAGGATGTTCTAAATGGAAGGTGTCTTTGTCTCAGAAGTGGAGGCTAGGGTGGATGGGTCTATATAAGGAGATGTGGGTCCCTCATCATTCTTTAGGACTTGTGAGATCTTATAATACTTGGCCTCTAGATTTTTACAACAATAAAAAGGTTTAGGACCACCATGGATTGTGAATTCTTGGTTTTGATACAGGAATTTCACACATTGATGGAACATGGATGCAAAAACTTGCATCCCATTGATCCATGAGCACCCTAGGAGGATATTGTATGGGAGTTCAAGGTCAAGGACCTAGCAAGTAGTCTCCATGATTGTTGGCCCTACTTGGATAGGGAGGTGAATGATGCCTTGAGACACTCATTCTTGATCATCATAAGCTCTCATAGTGATACCTTTTCCTTTATCAATGACATCTTCAGTGAATCCTAGATTCTTTATTAGTTGTAGAGTACAAATATTCAAACCCACATGTCCATCCACCAAGACTCTTTTGAATTTGTTCTTGTGGACTAGGACTTCAAGATGGAGTACACCGTTGTAAGATGGTTGGGTTGGGAGATCATGCTCAGAGAATGTGAGGAGATGCAGTGTAGTGATATGTCTGACCATTGCTTGAAATTGGTCAACATCAAAATCTGTGGGAATGGAAGATGCGGCCAATACTTTCTCTAGGATGTCCCTATGTGTGGGTGAGATTTTTAGCAACTCCAAGATGGAGATCTAGGCGGGGGTCTTTTTCAATTGATCTAGGACATTATAACCATTAGGGATTGATTTCAAATTGGCAACAAGTTCCTTGGGTGGTGGTGAGGGTCTTGGAATGGAAATTCTACTACTACGTGTGGTGACTCCACACTTGGCTCTAGGTCCTTTGATATTGACAACTGTTACCCATTCATCCAAGGATGCAAAAAAATGGTCATAAATATGATTTACATTGTGGTAGCTTTTTCCTTTACCATTGTTGATTTCTTTATTGTGACCCCACATCAGATTTGTGTATACTTTAAGACCTTGATTCCTAGTTGGTTGTTCAATGGTTATGGTCTTATCATCATTGATATCTTGGATCAGATTCTTGAGTCTCATACAACTGGCTATCATGTGTCCCTTTTTTTTGTGAAAGTCACAAAGGTGCTTCTAGTTGTACCATGGTGGTTTAACTTGAAGTTCTTGGTAATTTTTGTAAACAAGGATTTTGATGAGATTTGCTTGTACCAGCTATTGCATGAAAGATTCAATTGGTTACCTAACTGGTGTGTATTTTCATTTAGGGGGATATCTTTTCTTTGGGGGTGGTCCCCCTCGAGCATTTAGGTTGTTAATAGTTTGATTGTTAGGTTGTTGTTGTGATGATGGGTTGATTTGCGTGTTTCCTTGGGTATTGACTTGTGGTTGTTGGTATGTTTGTGGTTGTGTATCCTTCCTTGGGGCACTAATGATAACTTTGGCATCAACGACACCATCATTAGTGACATTTTTGTTCTTTGCCCATGTGTGAGGTTTGTCATTGTAACTTGTTGATGGTCGATTGTCTTGATATGTGGGTGTTCCCCCTTTCTGCTATAAGGTCTCTTTCGATGTTGAGTGCTTTGGGAATCAATTGGTCATATGTTGTTATGCATTGCATTTTCAAATGAAAGGACAAGGTCCCCTCAAGGTTGGAGATGATAGTCTCAATTTGTTGTTCTGCTAGCATAGACCATTTTCTCATGTTGTCCTTGGATCGCCATTGTTGCAAGAAGGCTATGAATGTTTCTCCCTTGGATTGTTTTGGACCAAATAATTCTTCCAAGCTTACTTCCACACCTATGTTAAATGAATAATTTTGTATGAATAAGTCCACAATTTCTCAAAACTTTTTAATTCCAAGGGGAAGGCGGGAGAACCATTCCATTGCTAGACTAGCCAAACTTTGAAGGAAGAGTCGCATCAGATAAGAATCATCATATGCAACTTCCATATAGTGTACATGGAACTCCCTAATGTGATCTTCAGGATTACCATTCCCACGGTATTTTTCAAATTTTGGTATCTTGAATCCTTGTGGGAATGGGACCATTGCAATGCTTGTCAAACAGAGAGGGGCAGAAATTCCCTTGTGTGTGTGATTTCTTTCTTGATTATATGTCCAGTATTTGTTGCAACAGAAATTTAACTTGTGTGAACAAATCATTTTGTGGATCAAGTGGTGGGATGTACATGTTTTGGGGTGTTATGATTGCTTGAGTGACGAGTTTGATGGTTTGTGTGTTTTTTTTCAAGACTTTTGGTTGTGTGTTCATGAGAGGTTGATGTGAGTTTTGTTGTGCAAGAGGCACTTGTTGGTATGCTTGTAGTTGTTGTTGTGCCAACAAGGCTTGTTGTTGGTCTTGTTGTTGTTGAGCTATTAGTGTTTATTGTTGTGCGTGTTGTTGCAAGGCTTGTTGATAGTCTTGTTGTTGTAACAAGGCTTGTGCTTGGGCTTGCTACGCTTGGTATTGAGCTTGCGCTTGAGCTTGAGCATGTTGAATGGCTTGTGTAGCTTGTGTGGCGTGTGCAGTCTATGTGGCTTGGGTAGCTTGTGCGGCTTGTTGTTGTTGTAGCAAAGCTTGCACTTGTGCTTGGGCAGCTTGATGTGCTTGAGCTTGTTATGTTGTCTGATGTGCTTTTTGTGCAACTTGGTGTGCCTATGTTTGTTTTGCATCTTGTTGAGCTTGGAATTTTTGAAGCGCCTTTTGGTACGCTTGTTGGGATGCTTGTAATGTTATACTATATTGATTTTCCATATTTGTATTTGATGGTGGAGGTGGGGGATTTGGTGGAATGGTGTGAGATGTGGTGATGAGAGATTGTTGGGGTGGTTGTGGAGGCGCTTGTTGAGTGATGGTAAGGGGTTGTGTGGTAGAGAGTATGGTTGATGTGCTAGGCCCTTGGGAGACCACATTTTAGATATTTTGAGGTGTTTTAGATGTTGCAATGATTGGTTGAGATTTTTGGATTGGTTCCACTTAGTGTTGTGATATCAGTGGCATGCTAGGAGGATTATGATTGACACACTGATTTGATTTGTTATTGGGAGATTGATTTGATTTGATTGGTTTTGGATTGGTATTTTGGGAAAAGGGGGTTTCCCTAAAACTTGAATTGGTGCAGATGTTGATGCCAAAAGAGGAAATGATGGGAATATTGGTGGTGTGTTCCCTTGCAAAAGTGAGGATGATGCATTAAAAGTTCCCACTTGACCAAATAAATCCATTAGCCCTTGTGATGTCATGGGGGGAGAGACTTGTGTATCAAGAGGGTATGTTGGTATTGTGGAATAGGTGAAGGGATTGTTAGTATCATGAAAAATGAGTGGCACATATGGATGTTTTGGGTCTTGTGGGATAGTGTTCAACATACCCAAGTTAGTGTTAGCATCCAAGGTTTAGTTATTTACAAGTGGATGTGTTTGAAGAGCTTGGAGTAACAAACTCCCCTTGGTAATCATGGGTTGACTTGGAGCATGAGATGATGTTGGTTGTATGATGGGTTGGATTATATTTGAGAAGGAAGGTGTGAATGATACTAGTGGCATGTTCCCAAGAGGTTGTTCCACAATAGTGCTCACACCAAAATTGGAAGGGAGTTTAGCCCCTTCCTTTGTTAATGCCATCATGTATTGTGTGGGATTGAATCTCATAACTGTGTTGACAATTTTGCATGTTTAGGGATTTTGGACTAGCTCAATTATCTCATCTTGGGTCATCCCTTGGAAGTTTTTGGTGACATCCTCCACTTGGAAACCTCCCTCTTGAAGATCTTGTGGTAGTTGAGATGGGTTAAATGGAGGGTTGATAGATTCCCTAGGGTTGAATTTTAATGCAGTTTGGCTCAAATCACTTGAAGTGGATGTTTCTTTTTTTTTATCCATGGTCTTCTTGTATTGTGATCTTGTTAGGACCATAAAATTGGGATTAGATTTTAGGAATATAAGAGGTGAACCTATAACTCCTTGGGTTGGTCTAAACTTTAGGTACAAAAGGAAAATATAGGATGTTAAGGATCAAATGATTGCGGTGTGATAAATGAAGGATGAATGATATGGATGTTTGAAATTTTGAGAATATTGGAGGAACACTAGACTTTAGGATTTTTTGTATTTTGATTTGGATAATGGACTTATAGATCCCAAGATGTTAGATGTTATCTTGGGATAAATTTTTCCACAGGGGTGATAATTTAACTAAATGTATGAGGAAGGATTCATCCAAACACACTTAGCCAAACAAGGTTATTTTGGTTGGAGGATTTACCAAAAGTCTAGTAAAAATTATTTTTCCATTTTTCTAAAAGTTGTTTGTAAGATGGAATTTGATTAATGATGTGAAAAATGAAAAATGTTGATTTGATCCTAGATGAACCTAGAAATACTTTGTTTACAAGACCAAGGTATTGAAGAACATGCTATACCTATAAAACTTTCAACCCTATGTGAGAAATTCAAAACATTGGAAAAGACTAGGATTCTGATAATAATAGAAGGAATACACATTTGGATTATTTCTTGAAGCACATTTGTAAAAGTTGTAAACCAATCTATCTCTAGTTTCGTGAAGTGCTAAAAGATGTTTCTTGAGAGCCTTTGGACTGATATTTCTATGACGATGAGTGAACCTTGGTTTTGGAATTTTGACTTTGCATGAAATCATTAGAAAAAACACATATGTGGGGTCCAATTGTCTTTTGTCTTGATTAAATGGATTATTTTTACCACATCAACACTCCTTGCTTAGCTTTCAAATTGAATGTCAATGTCTTAACTCATTTTCATTCCACAAGGTCCATTTTGTGAAAATAAAAGGATCAAGGCCATAGTTTTCCTAGGCTAACTTTGGAGAGAACAAATTGAGATATGGGCCCAAATATTTAGAGGCCTCCAAGGATAAGGGTGAAGCCACAATAGTGGTTTACAATTTGATGGAGGAAAGAAAATTGAGAAAAAATGACCCCATGGAAAAAAAAAAAGTGTTTTTGGGGGTTCGTACGAACCTAGAAGTTCGACAGAACCAAAAAGGGGTTCGACCAAACATGGGTTCGAGCAAACCCCTTAAAATTTTTGCCACCAAAAATAAGAAAAGATGCATATGAAAGGGGTTCGAGTGAACCCCCTTGAAGAGGTTCACTCGAACCAGGGTTCAAGTGAACCCTAGTTCGAATGAACCCCTAGGGGTTCGCTCAACCCCTAGGGGTTCGTACGAACCCCCCTAAATCCTCATCCCCTCCCTGAGACACATGAAAAACCTAAATTTTGGCACTTCAGAGCTTGGGTTGAGGATAAAAATGGAGGAATCCTCACAAACCCAACTGGAATCAGATAGTCCATGGAACAAGCTATCCAACGAATATAATTTTAATATGTTTTGGTTTTATTATGTATTTGTTTTTTTAGTTTTATTAAACATAGGTTTTTCATTGAAAATGAAGGTCTTTGTTCTATACATGTGGAAAAATAGCAGATTATCAAAAAAAAATTGAAAAATATAAGTGCACTAGATATTGAAGTCCTTGATCCAACAAAAAAAAAAATGAATTTTGATATATACAAAAAAGTTATACATTATATGGTCGCACTATGTCTGCATTGTAATTGGTTTGACTTTGAAACTTGATTGAAGAAAAATATTCAATAAAAACTATCTAACCAAGTGGAAGCACTAGATATCGGAGTTACGAATCTAAATTCAAAAGAATTAGAATTTTATCCTTCATGGAAAAAAAGTTATGCGTTATACGGTGTGTCACTTTTTAAAAATGTTGTTTTCTAAAAAAAACTAGTTTTTGTGGGAGATGGAAAAAGAAGTGCAATCTAATTTCAAAAATTTTGAAAAAAATATTTTTAGAATTTACACACAAAATGTGACGAGACTCTACTTTACATCATCTTCAAATCCTTCACGGTTTAGCTGCTATAGGTGCCAAAATGTGAAGATTTAGTTAAAAATAATAATTTCAATGTCCAGTTTGGCAAAAAATTGTAAACCACTATTGTGGGATCACCCATAAAATCCCTAGGGACAAACAGTAATACTTGGGATCTTCAAGGATATTTGCTCTTTCCAAAGGGTTTGAAATTTTGATGACTTGTTGAATGTTTGTTTCAAAGTTTGAGATCCAAGCAAAATATTTGACTGACTCACAAATTGCACAACCCTAGAATAGAAATAGCTATACTTGTTGAGTCCCCACTTGGATTTCTCCAAACATTGAGACAAAGTGAACAGTTAGAGATTTGGTGACACTGGCTCCCCCTTTCTCGGTGCACACTTCTCAGGACCACCAAATCTCAAAATCCTAAATATCTGGAGACCTTAAGGAATTTTTTGTTTCTACTTTGAATAGTACAAATTTGGGGTGGCTTCAAAATGCCCATTCTTGCACCAACAAGTATTAAGGATTTTGGTCTTTAAACAAAGGGTTGTATTAAGGACATCCTATTCAAGGGATACTATGATAAACTCCCTCAAGAGGTCTCCCAACCCTTAGAACAAGGGCTTTATGCATCATAAAGATACTGCCAGGGGAGAGTTATCATGCATCACTTCTCATTGATTGCAAACTCTCCTTGCAATCACAAATTTATATAGTGGTTCGGAAGAGCTTTGCATGAGCTTGTTACTATTTGGATTGTTCCCTCCTTTTGAAGTGGGGAGGCAAGCTCTCTAAAGATAAACAAAAGAGAAGAAGTACATTTTTAGTTTGACCACCTAGATTGCTTAAAGCACTAGGAGGGAACACACACAATGCCTTTCCTTCACACTTGCATGATTGTTCAATTTTAGTTCCAAATTGAAATGTGTGGGTAATTTTAGATAGCCAATATCACTAAAATTCTTTTGATTCTCAAGATCGTCGGGAGGCACGAGAGAAGTGCATACACATTCGAATGACACAAATTGTAAAAAATCACAAAACAATGAAAGCATAAATTCTTTTTAAACCCAAAGTAAAAATGAATTATTTTTAAAGAACCAAACTAAATGTGAGTTTGTTTTGTTAAATTTTAGTCCAAAATCAAAGTCTAGTAAGTTCCTAATATTCAATTTTAATCCAACTTTGACAAAGCTTGTGTTGTTTGTTAATTTTAAGCCCAAAAATAACTCTAGTTGGTCCTAAAACAGAAAATGAAAAACAAAATTGGAAAGCCTAAGGTATTACAAAGAGCATTAAAAAATGCTTTTAGGTCTCCAAATCAATTTCTTCTCCCTTTCCTGCAAAGGCTATGTCGGATAATGAATGCGACACTCTACAACTAGCAAATGTGACTCTAAAAATGAAGGTGACGCTCTATTAAAAAAGCAAAGGCGATGCTCTATAGAGGATGGAGAGCACATATGCAACACAATATCAAAGGCAATGCTTTGTCAGAAGCAGAAATTAGACAAAAGACAAAATAGACAGAGGTGGCACTGTATCAAATACAATGCGACAACAACAAGCAAAGGTGGCACGACGTAACGAAGATGGGGCTGGAGAAAAATATGACACTCTGTAAGCAAGCGAATGTGACGCTATATGCAAAGGCGATGTTGTATCTGTCAAATGTGGTGTCACTCCCCTATAGCTGCAAAAAATGGATTTTTGAAGCAAAATTCATCAAAACAAAATGGTTAGCCCTCCTTCTAGCGCCAAAATGTGAACACCAAATCTGCAACCAACTAACATAAGATCAACAAACACTTGTTAAGCATGCGAGAAAGCCAAATCTAGCATTCCCTATGAAATTCTTAGCTAAAACAAGAAGAAAACATGAAAATGAGCAAATACCAAGTAAAGATAGCATGTAATCTAGATTGATATAGCTAAACCTTCATCCCATAGGGGATTGGTGCTCCTTTGTTGTGGAAAGAAGCCATTTCCCAATCCCTTTGATAAGCTCCAATGTTGTAGATTATTCCAAGTGTGAAAACGATTCTAAGTGATAAAAATGAACTCAAAAGTGATGAAAACAGTGATTGTTAACAATGAAAATGGCTATAGTAATATTGCTTCAAGTTGTGGATCCATATTGTAAAGAGAATCCTTCTATTTATAGAACTCAAGGGTTGAAGAATGAGAGAAATTGGTGAATGTGGGATAAAATGGGAGCCAATGAGAATGTGACACTTGTCATAATTCTATTGGAGGAAGGTGAAGCACATTTTGATAAATGTGTGAGTGGAGGATGAAAGAGAATTTATTGAAGACGGTTGAGGATTTGAAAGATTGTAAGAATAATTGAATGAATTTGGTTGGAGATGTGAAAGGATGTAAGAGAAGTCATTGAAGATGAAAGAGGAGTTATTGTGGATGTGAGAGGTTTTTGAAACCTTTGGAGGGAAATTGAATGAAGAGGTGGTTGGGAGGAATATTCCTTGGAATATGCCAAATTAGTTAATTAAAAGAAATGAATTTCAAGTACAACCTGGTTAGTTGACCATGGGTTAATTTAACTCTTGAGGAGTTAAAAGCTAGAGGATTTATTAATGTTGATTAGAAAGTGATTTAGGATTAATTAATTTGGAATTAATTAATTTGAAAGGAGTTAGGGGATTGTGACATTTGATTTGATTTATTTAATCAAATGAGAGGACTTAGGGGGATTTAATTAAATGGTTTGATTTAATTAAATATGATGAAGATTAGTTAGAAGAAAGGTGAATTAATGTAATAAAGTTAAGTATTTGATTAATAGTTGAATTTGTTGAATTTAACTATATGATGTTGATTATTTAATTAATTGGTTAGTTCAAGGTGATTTAGGAAGAAATGGTGTTAGTTTATCAGAATCAGATGCATAGTATCAATTAGGACTTTTTAAGTGTTTACACTATGTATAAGTGATGCATATTAGAGCTTGTCACTATGCATTTGTGATATATGTTGGAGCCTATCACTAATGTAAATGTGAAATACATATGAGATAATCATTGTTGTAGTTGTGATGTACATATAAACTAATCACCATTATACTTGCAATCTTTGTATGATCCAAACACTAATGTACTTCTGATCTGTGTATGATCCGGTCATTGTTATACTTGAAAGATCTATGTATGATCCAATCATTGTTGTATTTGTATAGTGTATGAGTTAATCAGCTTGTGTATATGGGGGTATGCTCATGATGGTCTTTGCGTACAATCTTTGAGATTATGGTAGGAATGACTTCTTGTGAATATTGTTAATGTCTGTACACTAACATTTGGTAATGATTGGTATGGACCCAACACTTGATGGCAAGATATTATCATTATATTATAATTGACTATGTTGATAGCTTACATGTACTGAATTAATAGTTATGGGTTAAAGGTGAGATAATATATCTCATACAAGAGGAGAGATTGAACTCCCTCTATCATTGTGGGGTGAACTACGAAGCCTTTGATTTCCCACGAGGGGATACATAGGTAGGGTCATTGCAAACCCTCAAGGCTTAGGTTGTAGGTCTAGGAAAGACCTTAACCTTGGGACCTTAACACTCTTTTGTGCAAGCATATAATTGGCAATAATGAGTTGATGTCACCATGGGAATGGAGAAGTATTTAAGTTAACACTATTAAGCTTCATGGAAGGTGCCCAATCACTTAAGATTGGTAGATGATGTGAATGCAAAAAAAAAAATATTGTTGCGCCCGAGTTGGGGATTTTACAATATTATTCAATTGGGAAGGATTTCTTAGTTGAGCATCTTATGTTTAGGCTTTAATAAATTGTGTAGAATTTTTTTTATCTACTTTGTAGTTTCCTTATTCAAAACATGTTCTTAGCATCTTTGTTAATTAATATGATTACAACCTATTATAATATAATTATATTTAACACACAAAGTATCCCTAATCCTATAGCCCATGTCACACTTAACCCCTTTTTCAAACCTAAATATCTAGTATCATTTCACTACATGTCATTTCCCTACCCTAGATGTTATGGCACCCATGGTACTATCTCTTAGACAATACCATGCATGTTCATATCCACGATATTTAAAAAATGATTTTTCTCATTTTAATGCATGTGTTTTTGCTTCACTTTGAATTTATATCCTCAAATGCGTTGAAATGACCATAAATAGTGATATTTTTCTTATTAAATAAAAAAATAATTGAATGAATTTACAAGGGAAGCACATGATAATACTTGCACACTTAACCAACGATATGATAGAAGCCATAAATCTAAGAAACACTTTGTTGCTATACTCACACAACCACTGTGTAACTACAACTTGGTCACCTAGGCATTATGCATGCTTCCAACCATCCCTTCCAAATCTTTCAAATATTGTGTAGTTATTGATCATCATTGAGGAAGTCTTCTTGTTCAAACTTCTCAAGAAAAACCTCTAAAAGTGTCTGACACCACCTAGTATAGACAACCCATTTTCATTGCAAGTACAAATTGTAGCAATTTAAAAAACATGACTATGGATATAATTGACTCTTCCACAACCAAACAAGAAGGCTTCAACCAATATGGACACAATCGACCCAAATAGGATGAGACCACCTTATGGTGTCCCTAAGATAAAAAGATAGTCCAATACAATAACAAAACTAAACCTTTTAAACCTCCTTATTTACATTTCAATGTTTTTTTTTAATTATTTATTTCAAAATATGAAATAACCTTTTATTAGTTTAGATTCAAAACTAAAAAACATATTTAACTAAAAATGGATTAATCTATTTTAAAATTATAGTATATTATATGATTGCAAATAATTTAAGTCTATCATGAGATTAAACTACTGAATTGTTTGAAGATTTGATTGGAGGGAAAGATTAAATATCAGATAGTCATAAACTTGTGAATAGCTTTATTTAATGTTTATATATCATATATATTATGATATGATTTACTTATGAGTACTAGTATTATACATAAATTGTAATATAATGTAAGACTTTACAACCCAGTTCCTCATTTGTTTTTTTAATTATTTTGAAAAATTATACCAACATCATGTCTAACCATAACTTTTCAAAACTACTAAGTTAATTGTTCTTTTTTCTTTCTTTTAAAGATTTTTTTGGAAAAAGACTGCCTAGCTACTAAGATATATGGTGTTGGCATGAATTTATGCTTCAATATGACGTGATCCTATTCTTGGATAACTATCAGGGCTCTATAAAGATCAACAATTAAATGTTCCAGACACAAGAACTTGCATAGAAAAATTAATAATAAGATTAGATGGGATTTAACGATAGACCAGCACTTCGAAGGCCACATGGATTCTGATTTAGAATGTACAGTTGACTCCTCGGACAGGACTAGATATACAGTGGGAACTTCAGCTATTTCACATTGCTGAGACAGCTATTGGACTCCTTACCTTGTGAATTCCATCATCCCAAGTGTAAGATCCAAACACATATTCCTGATTAAGAGACTCTTTAAGAGTGAATGTGACACTAAAATCATGTTTCTGTCCTGTAGATTGGAAACATAATTTATAAGGATGTGTATGTACAGATACACCCGGTGGTTCTTCAATAGAAACGAAGTATTCACTCTCACCGCCCACATTGGTGACAGTTCTGGTGACGGTTTCCGTACCACTCAAGTTTGCAATGACAATTGATGGATGATTCAGTTGATTGGTACTTGGAGGATTATCTGGGCAAGTGAAGGTAGTGTTAAGTGCTTTGGAAACATTAATTCCACTGCCGCAGAGAAACAGTAGGTAATCATCTACTGTGGCATCATATAGTAAGCCTGGATCTGATGCTTGATTTGGGTTCACATGGCCTGATCCATATCCAAAGGGTGTAGCTAGATCTCCAGATGCATCTGTCATTGGAAGACCCTCGTCTGTAACAACAGCTGTAGGAAACAATGGAAACGCCAAATGAAGTTATATAGTGCCAATTTCCAACAATCCTAGAGAAGTATTTGTTTAAACTTCAGCAAATGCTTTCGTGAATGAAATTGTTACCTGTGGTCATGAGAGCAGATCTGATAGCAGCAGGACTCCAATCTGGATGCATGGCCTTCAATAGAGCTGCTATTCCTGCAACATGAGGACAGGACATTGATGTGCCAGAGATGATATTGTACTTTACACGGCGTCCATCTGCCACAAGCTGGGTTGGTGAGACTGCTCCACTCCAAGCTGCCAGTATATTGAGACCAGGTGCTGTAATATCTGGCTGCAAAAAGCAGCAACAATAGAATAAGATAATTCGTCTAGGTGATTAAAAAAGCCCTCTTCCTTGAACTAGTGGAGTGCTCCATGTATGTAAGGCCTAATTATGGGGTTAGTCCTACACAGTACACACATAAGCAAACCACCTCACTCCCCTGCAGGCATTGTTTGTTTAGTTTTGTTACTTGTATAGAACCCAAGTCAAATATTGCCACCATACAAATACGAAAATTGCACTTTACTTCATAATTTAAATAATAAAAATAAATAAAAAATCGAAGGTTTGATTATTGAGTCTTTCAATTGATTTTCATACTCACACAGTAATCTACACAAAAAAGTTCTGTTTCAGGCAAACTAAATTATTCCTCTTTGGATTGAAAAATGCATCTTCATGGAACAAGTAATATCACTAATTACATCAATAACAGGAAAACAAGGAAGACCTCACCCTTCATGGAAAAGCCAAGTTTTGTTTGAAAAGATTTAACTCCTTTCACCTTGACAAAAAGTTCCTTGTGAAAAATAGCCTTGCACCATGATTTCCAGAAGAAACTAATAGCAATCACTCAAACTGTGCACCATTAAATTTTTAATTGTTAATCACTCGTGTGCTCCTGAAAAAATGGATGAGAGAAGGAACACTGAATATATAGTTGAGTTTTCTCCAGAACCCTGAAAATAGTTTGTGTTACAGGGACGTCTTCAGAATTTAATTGTTAATCACTCGTGTGCTCCTGAAAAAATGGATGAGAGAAGGAACACTGAATATATAGTTGAGTTTTCTCCAGAACCCTGAAAATAGTTTGTGGTACAGGGACGTCTTCAAAATACATGATCAACAGTTTCCTCTCTACCAGAGTGTCTGCTAAAAGAACTGTATTATCAACTTTTTGAAGTCTTGTCTTGACGGCCAATTCTTGGGGGACCATTTATCATCCCTTAAAACTTTGTGCTCGAAAGAAGATAGTGATATCTAATTGGACTAGCACCTCTTGCCTAACTGTGCTTTAGGTTCCCTCACTCTTCACTATTTTAACTCTTATTGACTCGGAAAGGGCTCAAATGTTATTTGCTCAGTCTTGCATGTCTTTGTCACATAATTGTATGAGACCTTAAGAGTCTGAGACCTCATTACTCAATTTCATGTCTCTTCAAATAAACCTAGGAAAAAGACTTGGTCGAACTCTTGGAGAGTAAACCATCCAACCAGGCTTTGAAGCTAGATCCCAGACATTGCAGAACCCCTCAAATTTCCATTAAACAAATTAAGACACGATCTACAATGCGGTACACACTCATTTCAGTGGAGCTGACCCTGAATGTGTGAAAACTGAAAACCTAAGCATTGTCACAAGGTTGTAAGACACCTCTGAAACCCTAAATGTAGTGAGCAGCTTGGATTTCATGACAAAATAAAATATCATGGAGAATTGATTTCTACTGCTCTCACTATGCACTTTCCAAAAAAATGGCAATTTGATCTGTATGTCAAGCATTCACAAACCCTTTTGATCTCTTGATAAAATGCATATATCCTATACCCCTTGAAAAATCCCTTTCACCCTACCTTGGTTTTCCCAAACAATGCTTTTTAGCATTTCTCCAAAAATTTGAAGGCCAATTGCAAGGAAAATAGACAAGATAGTTATAACGGTGCTCTGCAGCTAGGATTTTATCAACAATAGTAACCATCCATGCAAGCGAGAGATTGAGGCTACTCCAAAATTGAGTTTCCCTCCCCCCAAAATATAGATTACATCCATCGCACTTCCATTTATCAATAACAGAAAAATAGTTGAGCATATCCCCTTGTATCCATTTCTTTATGGTCGATAAACTGTAACCATGGGGGTTGCTCCATTTCTAGTAATCAGAAAATTCAGTTACATATTATCTTTCCAGTTTATGGGCTGCAGAAAGGAGAATAGCCCATCCCAATTCTACAAGTTTTGGGCTACGATACATAAGTATAGCTCTTAAATATGCCAGTATAACAACAAAACGTGGTGATAATTCATATACATAGTGTTACTCTTGTGACCAAGACTATGTCCTAGCAACTATATACCTGAGAATAAAAAACCACAGAACAGTAATCTTTGATGAAGTCAGCCATCCATGCCAACCACTCTGAGTTGATGATGCCCAAGATGATCTTCAAGAATTCTGCACCTTTGGAAGCCTTATGACGCCAATGTAACACAGATGTAGCACCATTGAAGAAGACGAAAGGGAACCATTCATCCATGTACCCATGAGTTGAGAGTCTGTAGAAATCTGAGGGCATAGAAACCCCATTTCCATATTTGGCCACCTCCAAAAGCTCATTCAGATTACCTAGGAATTGCCTTTTTATCAAGGTTGTGGCCATCTACTTCACCATGTCCTTCAGTTCCCCAAGAAGGAGAGGGGCCATGAACATGGACGAGATCTCTATGTTCATATGATATCTATGATCAGCCTGCACGAAATCCTCACCTAAAACTCTCTGGATGGCAAAAAGAATAAGGCTATAGCAAGTCTTGAAGACACTGTTGGTGTTCTTTCCAGCTGAACCTTGAAAATCCTCTAAAGGATAGCCAGTCCTTATGCTTAAGAACTTCAAGATTAGTGGCCAACGAACGGAAGATGAATTTCACACTTTTCTCTCCTACACTTCAAGCTCTACAAAACCTAGGAGGGTGATCCTATGTGACACTGGATGCATATATTCAACCTATTGTGTGAAACAATGTAAAGCAGATAAATTTCATACAATACAACAAGGATGTGTATGGCTGTCTCCAATAATGGTACACCCCTTGTTCTCATTCCACTATAGGCATGAAGTTGAGAGACAAAATAACCATAAAACCAAAGCATTAAAAGGTTGAATGTATTTGAAGATTGTTTCTGAGGATGGGGAAAGACAACTGTGCAAGACCATTGCCTACCTGTTGACGTGCGTTTTATGACATGACAAACATTTTAGAACAAAGTGTCACAGACGCTCTATTCTCTCTTGAAAAACTACTTCCTATGCTAAGATTGCCAGTAAGTTCATAGGGTAATTCCAATGTTTAAGATGAACGTGGATAGGCTCTATGGTATGGATGTGATTTGCTGTGGGCACAAGTAGATTTTGCAAGTCATTCTGAGAAGTGGAGACATGAATGCAGTACCATTTTTGGATTTTTTGATTTTATAAGAAAAAAAGTGAAAAAAGATTTAGGGTTTAGAGAATCTATTCTACTCCTAAGAAATCAAGAGAAGACGAAGACTAAGTGAAACCAAATAAACTATACTCTGTTTCGCCACGTTCAACGACAACTACGCAGAGCAAGTGCAATCTTCTAGGAATGTGCTTGTGATTTTCATGTGATAAATAATTGCCATCAGATCGAACAACAATTATCAAAACAGAAGTTAAGCATCCACAGTAAAGCTCAGTCTAACTTTGCACATTGGGCGAAATCATCCACCCAAAGAAAGTATGAGCTTGGTTTCACTAATCGACGTTATCAATCAATCATTCTTCTAACATACATTTTAATTTAAATCTACTAAGAGAGAAAGAAAATATGGGACCATGCAACTATTCAACAACCAAGTACTCAAAGCACCTCATGCATTTGAACTTCATTATCAAAGTAGCTTTTCACAACAATCTCATAAAACTCTCTCTTTATTTCTAACTATCTCAAATCTGCTCTAACTCTTAATCCCCTCTAACTTCTAAGCTTCTAACTATCCATCAATCTATCTTCTAATGAGAATGAGAGAGTGAGGGGGGGGGTTTATATAGTTTTTCCGGATTACAAAGAACGGCCCAGATTGATTCAAGATCAATGGCCAAGATTAAATTGAACTAAACCCTAATTAGGGTTTCCAAAACCACAATCAGTTAACTAAAGAGGACACTAGACAACTGGAGTGTCGTCCTTATCCGCTTGTGCAGCCTCACGTTCGGCAAACCTGGACACTATCAGGTCGACCTCCTCCATAGCACTCATTGCATCTAGGTGATGCTCACAAAGGTGAAGCACTGGTCCGTCTCGGGAGGTCACCCATCCCAGTATTGCTCCAGCTCAATTATGAATGGTTCATAAGGCACAACACTTACTGAAGGTTTTGCAAATGGGGTAACAACTCAAGCGGGCTTAACCTTGGAGAAAACTCCCTGGTTAAGCGCGCTTGAGCTGGAGCAATACTGGGATGGGTGACCTCGACGACGACTCTCATCACCTAGATGCAATGAGTGCTAAAAAGACTTCATTGATATCATGAGAGATGGTTCTTGTTGAACCACTACTCATGAAACATGGGTCAATGAGTTTGACTCGAAACTACCGCGGTTGAATCGATAGCAATATCATAATTTGACTCGTGTGGAAAAATACCTCCTACTTATCAATTGATGAGCTAAAGGGGCTCTATTATGAATGGTTCATAAGGCACAACACTTGCTGAAGGTTTTGTAAATGGGGTAACAACTCAAGCGGGCTTAACCTTGGAGAAAACTCCCTAGTTAAGCGCGCTTGAGAATTAAGTCCCTTAAGTCCCTAGTAAAGGAATAAACTAGGTACAAGACTTATTCACACCAACACATAATATTTTTCACACCAACACATAATATTTTTCAATTAACATTAATATTTTCTAGTATTAGCAACTGCATTATAAATCATGGTGTATTTGACCAAAATATCACTATGGTGACATTATGGGTTGTCTAATGTTTTGTCATCCCTATTTGTTTTTTTAAAGGATCTATGATGTAGTTTGTGCCTGATATTGGGACAATTTAAGCATCAAATCATTTAAGTTTACAAATATACATGGATCATTTCATGGAACTGCAAGTTATTATTCACTATTCTACCATAGTCTCCCCTAAATATTTTCATGATAAATGAAAGAGTAGATATTTGAAAACCCATATCATTGGAATTATTTTTTATTCTTAGCTTTTAAGATGGAGTTGAAGATATTCATGATTCAGGTGCTGAAATTCGTAGTCCTTTCTCTTGGTGCTTCCAGTGACATGTTAATCCTCTACTGCCACTTCATACTTCTAGGTTTTCCTCTTTCCATGTTCTTGTAGTTTTGACTCCCAGAATTTTCTACATGTCTCTAGCCTATTCAAAAACTCCCATGGCGACACAGGCAAGGACGATGTGGCAATGGTTGTTGAATTTTTTTTCACACGTACCCTTTCCTTTTTCTTGAAAGTTTCTAAAGAATTTTCAACAAATCCATTTGGTGCACATTTTTCAACCACTACACTCCATGAGACCACATTTCTTTGAGGGGTTTTCTCTAGATGTAGCTTCCCCTTCAATTCAACATCACTTATCCTCTTCACATTTCCTACAGTCTTTCTTTTCCTCCTACCTTCAACATCGACCTCTCCTCTTTTGTTAAATGCCCTTCCAACCTATATTCATCTACATTTTACTTTCCTATGTTCTCTGCATTTCTTCATTCATTTCCTCTAGTGGAGAGGGTTTTGAAATATACTATGCACTTCTTATGCATGCAAACACATCTTCTATTTTCTCTTAGGCTCTGTTGGAACCCAAATTTTCATAAAAATTATAAGTATTTTATCATTTAAAATCCTAAATTCTCACTCTTATTTTCATAATAAATCACATTATTTCCTTGCAAGGTCATTTTTACCCTTTACCGCGTTACCACTATCACATTAGCCACCCCTCATAACACCCATATCATACCTCCCTACCGTAGATCATCCCCAAGTAGCTCGTGGTATGATGGTGAGAGAAACCACTATCATATACCTCAACCTTCACACTATACCACTATACCTCGGGGGGTCAAGACATAGCCCGCAGTAGAGTTGTACATTCAAGATAGGTACTAAGGAGACACTGCGGTACCAAAAGGAAGAAAAAGGTAGCCTGCGATAGAGTGGTACATTGAAGAAGGATGCTAAAGACACACCATGGTACCATAGGGGAGTTAAAAGTGACACGAGGTTGTGTGGTAACCAAGCCGTTGGGTCATTTAAAACACACCAATCACATTAGTCAACATCAAGATATGAAATTGAGCTCGATACAAAGATTTGAATTGTGGGAATTTATGAGTTAGGAGTAAATGCATCTTGGTGTTAAAACACATGAAATGGGTTGGGACTTTTCATTCATAATAGTTGAAACCAAGTTGCAAACAAGCTCAAATTTTGGGGGTGAAGGGAATTCATCGAAGCGAGTTCTAATCTTGGGTAAGCTTTTCTCATCATCCTTTGTGAATTTCATAAAATGGCACTAAAGAAGACTGAACTAGGATTTTAAAAGCATGAAACCAAAACTAGTAAACCATCATTGCAATCCCTGTTGCTTTCCCTGTTGCCTGGTTTAGTAAACAAAGGACCTAAATTTTTTTTAAAGACTTAGCTCAAGGCTGTAGGGACCCCATTATACCATAGTAAATAAAGGACCCAATTTTTTTTTCAAATACTTTGCCTAAGTTTTTACCTAAAAGGGTATGTTTCCTAGAATTTATGTGGTAGATGCTTTGGATGGAGCATGATTTGATGAGAAATCAAAGGAAAGGTACATTTTTGCCTGATTTGACTGTATTAGAGGAGTTAGCCATTGGGTCTGATATGCTAGAAGAATTGTAGAGGTTCATGAGGGTTAACTATCCCCTCAAATGTGGAAAAGAGAGTGTGTGACCCAGAGGGTCATATCAACATGATTAGAAGAACTTTGTTGACAAAGAGGGCCATCTCACATGAGTTTTACCCTCATAAGGATGTTATTAGAAATCAAGTGTATCTTGTTGATGTAATACAAACCAGAAAAAGGTGGATAACAATGATATAGTGGGAGAATCAAAAGAAGGAGAAGGATAGAAGTTTCAAAGGGTTTTTTGCAAGTGAACCCAACCTTCTGAAAAGGATGCAGATCATACTTGATAAATTAAATAAATTATACAAAATGACCCAAGATGAGGGGTTGATTCCACTTCTCACACCTCACCAACCACCACATGAGGCATCCACATCATAGACACCACTCCCATCACCTACACGTCCATCCCCTCCATCTCCTACTCATAAACCACTGGCTAAAAGATAAAAGATTTAGCCATTGGTTGAATATGACTCAAGTGATGATGAAGAGCAAGAGGTAGTCCCAGATCTGACTGAAATAAAGGAGGTAATAGAACAACATAAAATTCAAAAGCCTCATGATCCTAAGGCTAGGCTTTCAGAGGAAGGAGTAGATGAAATTCAAGAATATGAGAGGGTATTGGCCTCTCTAAGGTTCGTGGAAGATGATAGTTTTATCCATACCAATGAATATAAGGAATTTTGGATTAAAATGAAAATGAAACAATTTGATCAAACGTTGAAAATCAATCTTATTGGAGCTGATGAGTTGAAGCAAGCCGAGATCTAGACTCAGACATTTGTAGGGTTAAATGTTTATAGCATTAATGTCACCCCCCAGGGTGAGAGAGATGGTATTGAAAAGTGATATGCTAATTATACCAGGGATGGAGCTATCTAAAATGTTTCTTCTAGATCAAATCAAAGCACAAGAGGACCCTATGTTGGTAGCAAAATTTGATTCAGAAGAAGGTGTCTCAGGAATAGGGTATAACCCTAGTACCCAAACACTTGCTATGTGGACTAAATATAAAAGTACAAGGAATCCTCAACTCTTGGATGTAGTGTAGGAAATGAGGGGGTCAGCTATGGTGAGAATAATGAGAAACACAACTCCTACAAAAGCTACCACTATGACCATGCATTTTGCAATGTTCACCAAGGATGTAGTAGAAAATATGGAAAATAAGATTAATGAATATGAGAAGAGATTTAAATTATCAAATGATGAGATGACCAAGTTGTTTATTAAAAATACAAAGCTAAAATAGCAGTTGTAATAGGCCACCATAGTGAGAGGAGATGAATTAATTGTCTATCGCCCACCTGTCTAGGCAGAGGACCCACATATGCAACAAATGAGAGATGAAATTGATAAGATAAAAAGGAATAACATGGAGGATGTCAAGCACCATATCATAGAGACTCTAAAGAGGATATTAGAGCATAGAGTTGAAATGTTGAAGGAGAAGATAAATGGAGTACAAGAAAACTTCAGCAATCTAAATAAAGCTTTGGAATAGATAAAAACTAACTCCCCTTCCTTTTAGAGCTTCAAAAGAGATGGAAACCTACCTTCCACATACTAAATACTTTATGAAATGTTACACATAGGGGTCCAGATACCCCATCAAGGCTCGAGCCTACACAAAAAATGGTAAAAGGTGTAATTGATGAATATAAGTATTTGGTGGATATAAGGAAGAAAGTGGAAAGTAGGAGTAAATTTGACTCTATCAAATACCTATTTAGCCCTTTAATCCTCAAATATGATAATCAGTTGAAAGGTATAGATGAATGGAGAGAATAATTTGATCTGATGATTCCTAAGTGCTTGGAACATATACAGGATGATGGGGAGATCAATCTCAACAAGTTCTATACTTTACTCGATGGGATCATCATGCTACACAGTAGATATATAAAGTTCATGGTGGATGTCAGAAACCTCCTGGATAACAGATGGAAAAGTCATTTTACAAACTTCATAGCTGCATAGGAATTCAAGTGGCCAAGCGACCTAACAATTAATAAGTGGCAGGAAAAATATTTGGGCTTTGAAAAAGATTGATTATGCACATCATGAAGAGGAAATATCATACAGTAAAAGCTTTGAACAGGTCTTAGATGACCATGGGTTTTTACTCAGAGATTAACTTATTGATACACATGTTTATGATTAAGTTTCTTTAGTTATGTTTAATTTCAAAATTATGTTTTGTTATCAAAAGACATGTCTGTTGGTTTGAAGCTGGTTGCCTCTCGTATATATAAGAGAGACTAGGACCAAAAAGGTATGAGATATAGGAGATCATAGTATAATAGAAGTAATAGATGGAAAGCAAAATAATTTCATAATATTTATATTCTGAAGACCATGTTGCAAGCACAATTTTGAAGAAGTTAATGAAAGGCCTCTTATTTTGTGGTGCTATATTGGTATCAATTGTTTTTTGAAGTTATTCAATTATTTGGTTGTCTCCATTTAGTGCTTCCTTATTATTTAAATTGATATAACAAGTATATATTCATTTTATCAATGGACATTTGAAATCAAGGGAAAATCAGATTTGTTAAAGGGGTTAGCACAATAACAATAAAATTCCTATGAAATAACAAAGCACAAAGGAAGTGATGTGAAGACAAAAGGGATAATGTTACCCTAAGTCTCCACCTTCCATGATTGACCTTTGTTACACCTCCTAGCTTGCAGTAAATAAAAATGCCCTCAGATTTATGTGAGCAACTATGACTAAAGACTAAGCCCTATGCAAGTGTTGAAGGATTTGCAGAAAATAAAATGATCCTACAATGGACTAAAATGACTATGACTGTAATTGACTATAACCCTAAGTTGACAGAAAATAGACATGGACTAGAGGTCAAGAAATCAAAAGACAAGAATGCCAGAGGTCAAGGGAGGAGCAAATGAGAACAAAATTGCCCTTTTATGAAAATTGCAATTTTGAATGTGTGGCCAGGATGAAAAGATGACAAGAACCCTAAGATCAATGCCTAAGATTGAATGTTGCTGTGTGCATTAGGGTTAGGTCAAAATTAGGGCAACAGGTAAGAATGAAGGGTGGAGATTGAATTATAAAATAATTCAATCAATGGTCAAAATTAAATGAGAAGTCAAAAGTCAAGAATTAATTTGGAAGATAAGGCTGGCACGGACAAAGAGGTTGCTGGAGAAATTAAATAATAAAATTTATTTACTCCAGGTGACTAGTAAATAATTAAATAATAGAGATATTATTTAATTATGGAGGAATGTGTCAAAAGAGTTATTTTGAATTTAAATAATGATTTAATTCAAAATTCAAGAGAATTGGCTAAATTAAATAAATCAAATTTATTTAATTTTAATGAGAGAAAAAGCTAATGAATAATTAAATAATTAAATATAAATTATTTAATTATAGTGGAAAGTGGACAATTAAATAAATAAGAATTTATTTAATTTTTAGAAGAAGGGGACTTAATTAGTGACGTAATTAAATAAATAAAATTTATTTAATTAATCAAGAAGACATAAATGACAAAGGGAAATTAAATAAATTATGACATTTATTTAATTAAAGGAAGACTTAGATAATTAATGACGTATTAGATAAATAAATAATATTTATTTATTTAATAATCAAGGAGGAACAAATGACATGAATTAATTAAATAATTATGAATTATTTAATCAATAGTCGAATGTGGATCAAGGACATAATTAAATAACTTAATTATGCTAGGACGAAAGTGGTAAAAATGAAGCTTGCAGGCCTAGGTCATTTTTAGGTGTCTACAGGTATCAATTGTTTTTTGAAGTTATTCAATTATTTGGTTGTCTCCATTTAGTGCTTCCTTATTATTTAAATTGATATAACAAGTATATATTCATTTTATCAATGGACATTTGTTGTACTTGTGTGATATGATTAATTAGTTTCCCCAAAGGAATTAAAAATCCTTCTAGTCAATCAAAATAATCTGGAAATGTTATTTGGATCAATAAGAAGAACCATATAATTAGGATTGTCAACCTGTCTCCAATTTGGTGTTATCTTTGTTCTTGCATGATTTATTCAATTGGTTCTTTCAAGTAAAGATTAAAATCCTTTTGGTAAATTACAAGTAACTTGGTTGTGTTAGTTGTATAAATAAGTAGAGTTTGTTAATCATTTTCTTGCATGTTTATACAAGTTATAAACCAATATTAGTGTGCCAAACGGTTAGAGTTACTACCAAATACAAACCACTTATCTTAGACTTTCATTTGACTCCATCTACCCAACAAGGCATTGGTCTTACCCATTTCATAATTTTTTTTTATCAAATTTGTTTCAAAACCATACATCTATTAACTGAACATATTCATAAACTTCACCTTGATATTGCTTATACAATTTATACCAAATTAAGTTTGCATCTTTCCACTCCCAATTTCCATTGTGGATAGATTCCTTAGGTAGGAAACACACGGTTTAAGTCTGCCTCATTTACATAGGTATACCCACCTATGTTTGGAAAAGCTTGAAGAGAAGAAGGTTCAAATACATCATTTTCCCTTGTTTGTTAGCCTACAATTTACCAAGATCTTGGCAACCTCTTGTGGTTTTTCAACCAGTGTTTTTGAGAACTAACGGATTGACGAATTTACTGGGGACTCAAATATGAATCTAGACCTTTATCATAGAGTTAGTACCTTACATAAGACTCCACTGGGAACAAGAAATTATAAAATTTTATCATTTCTCTAAAAGTAAGTGCATTGAGACTGATAAGATAATGTACACATCAAAAAGAGAAAACCCTAGAGTTTAGACCATCAAAATAGTTCACAACATGCATGGTAGAAGGTCCTAGTATAAAGGTCCTAATGACAATGGTAAATGGACACATAAGAATGATAAAGGTAAGAAGGTGTTTGATGAAATGCACATGACAAATAAGGATAAAACATCAAAACCATTCTTTTAGATGTATAATCGCTATGATACATTAAAAAATGAAAATAGCTCATCTGGAGAACCTCACACTTCTGAAGAAAAAAGGAATCCTTTCTTTCAATCAGATCCTAAGAAAGAGGAAGAATTCATGGCTGAACTTGAGGCTGAAAGAATCAGGAGACAACATGAACATGATCATAAAATTTCATTACTTGAAGGGAATCAGAATGAGCCTATTGATAATGTAGCATCTAAAGAAAATTATGAATATATGACTTAGGAATAATTAAATGCACAATTGGAGTATGAAAGACAAGAAATGGAAATAAAGAAAATAGAATATGAACAAAAGCTCCAAGTGATAAAAGAACTCTAGGATTTGAAGCTGCAGAGAGCCCAATTTGTTACTTAGATAGCTAGCCTCCCTAAATGCACACCACCTCATAGGAAAAAGAATACTAATGCAAGACCTTGAAATCCACCAAAAGCACCGCAAAAGCAATTCAAGAATCAATACAAATCACAAATGCTCCACCTAAAAATATATCACAACACCCAAATGCTCAGCCACCCTCTGGCTAGCAATATATACCACCACCCCACATACCATACAATAATCCATTATACCAATATCAACATCCTCAAAACCCACCTCCTCAACACTACACAACTATGATCAGACAATTTGACTTAGCAGGATTCCAACTATATCCTTACCCTATGGAAAACAGTTGGAGAGGTCTTGTCCCAAAATTTATAGGAAGTAGTGTAGTCACAGTTGAGGAACACTTAAAGAATTTTAATGCTTTTATTCAAGATCTGGATATGCAGTATGAAGATGTACATATGAGGCTATTTATGGTGTCACTAATTGAAGAAGCTATGGATTGGTTTAAAAATTTACCAACATCTTCTATTGCTTCCATTCAAGAGTTTCATGATCAGTTCCTTGAATAGTATGGGAATCAGTGTGCACCAGAGTTTTCCTTGCACAAATTGGTAAGTATCTATAAATATCAGAATAAGTCAGTTTATGAATTCAACCAAAGGTTCTCCAAATTACATAATAAGATACCACCTAGTTCCAAATTGATAGACCCTACAACATTAAGTATTTATCTAAAAACATTTGATCCAAAGACAGGATATGAACTTAGAAATAGGTGCCCTAAAAATCTAGCTGAAGCACAAAAAATAGCATTAACTATTGAAAACAATTGGAAGGCTTCTAGGATAATTGGTAAGAGAGATAATATTAGGGTTCCCCAAAATGTTAACAACCCTTTGAATAGGCAAGAAAATACATACAAAAATGAAAGACCGAGGTTGCATGATATGGCATATAACACAAACTAGAAGGATAGAAATCATATGATGGATAGGGCTAAAAATAAGGAGACTCCTAATCCTTTAAAGAAGAGGGGAGCATACATGGTTAACAAAAATCCTTGGTGTCAAATTTTCAACTTACCACATTCCCCTGACCATTGTGTTGTAGCTCAATCAATACAAGAAGAAGAAATACCAGTACATAATGATGGAGAGGATCATACAATATATTTAAAATATCACACCCTCCATCCAATTGAGTAGGGATATTCATCCTCAAAAGAAGAAGGCTATGAGTATGATGTTGATAACCAAAGATACAATGTCCATATGGTAAAACAAGAAATCTTTTTTGTTTATGATGAAATCAATGATGAACCACATTCCCCTTGTGCAACATCTTAGTCAAGTAAAGAAAAAGTAAGAAGAACAATTAAGGAAGAGATTAAGGAGTTAACCATTGCTATAGTAGAACAAGCAAAAAGTAAATACTGTTTAAGAAACAAAATAGTAAACAAAGATGAGGGTGTTCCAAGAGGGATATTTGTGAAAGATAAAGGAAAATTACAAGGAGCATCAAAAAACACAGAAAATAAGCAGCCTCATAAGGATGAACAAAAACATGTTCATAAAGGAGAAAACAAAGAGATGCATAAAGACAAAAAAAGTTTGATAAAACAAACAAAAGAGAAAAGGAGGATAACAAAGGAGACCCACTAGGGGGAAAGAAGATAACCGAAAAAAAAAATACATCTTTCAACTTCACCTAGGCTTTGTCTCAGGTAAAAATGTCTAAACCATTATTATAAATGATGAAGATAAAAGAGTATAGGGACAATGCTATTCAGTTAATATCTAATGTAAATGATAAGAGCACAAACTTTGAGAACAAGGGGATAACTAAGATCAATAATAAGTAGGAAAAGGTAAACATTCTTGAGGTTTACCTTGGTGATGCATTGGAAAATCCTCCACAAGTTGATCAATTCTTTACTACATTACTCATAAATAATAAGCTGGTGAGAAATTGTATGATAGATTCATGGGCTGCTATCAACATCATGCCAGTAGGGGTCATGAAACAACTTGGCATGTGCGTAGACACTACTAGTGGAAAATGCTATGCTATGGATAGTAGGCCCATCCCAATGATAGGAATTATGAAAGATGTAGAGGTGAAGTTGGTTGATTATCCACAAGAAACTTATAATATTGACATAACTATGATCAATACACCTCCTCATTTTGGGATTCTTTTGTCAAGACAATGGGCTGCAACAGTTTGAGGAAATGTACAGTTTGACTTGTCCTATGCCACAATACTAGTCAATGGTGAAGAGGTCAAGTTATATAGAGAGCCAAGGATGAATTAGATTGTGGATTACGTTACTCAAGAGCAACTAAATTTCTTTCGTGATGTGGATTTAGGGAGTTTTAGGATAGAGCCTTCCCAGCCTGAATTAGTGAATATTGATCCAATTGATAAGCATGTTTCTAAAAATCAACACAGTGTATGCAGGATGTATTTTGATGGAGCATGTAGTTAGGAAGGAAATGGAGTAGGGGTAGTGTTTATCTCACTAGAAGGTACTACATTCAAGTATTCATTTTTCCTGATGTTTGAATGTACAACTAATATAGCAGAGTATGAAGCACTGCTAATTGGTTTGAATATGGTTGTCAAACACAAGATCAAGCTGCTAACTATTCTTGGAGATTCTGAGTTGGTCATCTCACAAGTTAGGTTAAAATGTGCTGAAAAAAATAGAGAAATGTTGTGTGGTATACAATTGAATTATTTGATGCTTTTTCCATTGAATGGATAGACAAGTCCAAAAGCTTGATGGAATATTTCCTTGCCAATGTAGCCCTAAAAAGAGATGATATCACCTTGGCTGAAGTATCTCAAGTTGAATTCAAAACAAGGTCTACTATCCTTGACAATATCTATAGTTGGAAAAATTTCAATGATGACACTGATCTCATAAAGTTTCTCCATTGCATAGACTAGTGTGAAGTATAGGAGATTGACTTCAATACATTCATGGAAGAAATAAATGACAAACAAACTGTGTTCAGAAAAGAAGTTGTGCAGCTCAAAACCAACAAACTTCCTAAAGGACTTGTAGCACTAGAAAGGGTATTTGATGGAAATGATCATGCTCTCATGAAGAAAACACTAGTAAAGAGAGAATATGTTGAGGAGATTAATTTGGGGACTGAGTTAGCACCAAAAAGAGTCTATATTGGAAAGAAGATAAGTCCAACAATCAAAAAAATGTTGATTGCATTGTTGAGGAAATATAAGCATGTTTTTGCTTGGTCTTATGAGGATCTTAAGGCATATAGAGAAGATATTTTCCAACATGAGATCCCATCAACCCAACTTTGGAACCTAAAATGCATGGAGCTTGTGAAGCTTAGAGAAGGAGGAATTATCAAGCCAATTAGAAATTCATCTTGCATTTTTAATCTAGTACTGGTTAGAAAGAAGGATGGAGATATAAGGCTTTGTGTAGACTTTTGGAATTTGAATATATCTTCTCTCAAAGACAATTATCCACTTCTAAACATGGAGGCTATGCTACAAAAGGTCATAGGATGTGAGTTACTCTCTATGATGGATGGATTTTTCAGGCTATAATCAAGTGAAAGTTAATGAGTCAAAACAATACAAAACAACTTTCACCACACCTTGGGGAACATATGTTTATGTCAGAATGCCATTTGGGATTACAAATAATGGTGAAAAATTCCAAAGGGCCATGGACTTTTCTTTTTGTTGATCTTATCAATGTGATAATGGTAGTCTACCAAGATAATTTAATCACATACTCCAAGAAGGCAAAAGATCATGTGGCTCATCTAGAAAAAATATTTCTAAAAGCATTGGAGTATGGAATTTCACTAAATCCAAGAAAGTGTCATTTTGCAGTGATAGAAGGTAAGTTACTTGGGCATGTATTCTCTAAAGAAGGAGTAAGAATTGATCCTAAATGAGTGGAGGCTATTGATAAGATACCTATACCCAAAATAGTTAAGGCTATTCAATCCTTTTTTGGACAAATCAATTTTGTAAGAAGATTCATATCAAATTTTGTTGAGATAGTAAAACCAATATCAAAAATACTAAAGAAGGGTGCAAAGATTCATTGGATTGCTAAGGTTATATATGTGTTCATATCCATAAATAAGGCAATAAAAGAAGCTCCAGTGTTGAAATCTCCAGACTTCAACAAACCTTTTCAATTTTTTTCATTTGCATTTTATCACACAGTTGCTGCAGTAATGCTTCAAAAGAATGATGAAGGGTACAAACAACTAGTTTCCTTCTTTAGCAAGTCCCTTCAAAATGTAGAGTTAAAGTATGATATTATGGAAAAACAAGCTTATGCATTGGTGAGAGCTATCAAGGAATTTAGACCATATCTAGTAGGAGAAAAAGTGATAGCTTATGTGCCTAATGCTATAGTGAAGGATGTATTCATACAAAGTGAAACCATAGGGTGTAGGTGTAGATGGATAAATAGAATCCAAGAGTTTGATATTGAGTTTCAGATCACTAAGCTCTTAAGGGGTCAAGGACTAGCCAAATTGATGGTTGAAACAAATTTGGAAGCTGCACAAGTATGCAATGTGAATGGTGAAGAAGATATGGTCACAAGTGTTGAAAAAAATTCATGGTAAACTAATATTGTATACTATCTCAAACATTTGAAATGTCTAGAAGGGTTTGATGACAATAGAAAAAGGACACTCAAATTGCAGGCTTCAAAATATGTATTCATAGAGGGAGACCTCTATTGGAAGAATAGGGATGGTGTCCTATTGCTATGCTTAGATGAACATCAATCAAAAAATGTCTTGAAGGAGTATGTTGGGGAAATTTCTCAAAAAAAACTACTGCTCATAAGATATTAAGGGAAGGGTATTATTGGCCTAAGGTTTTCAATGATGCACATGATTATACTAGAAAGTGTGAGACATGTCAAAAATTCTTAGGAAAATTAAAGTATCAAGGAGCACTGTCTTTAAGACCTATGCAGGTTGAAGCCCCATTCCACCAATGGGGAATTGATTTCATAGGGGAAATTACAAAATATCTAGTGGAGGGCACAAATGGATATTGGTAGCCATAGATTATTTCACAAAATGGGTGGAGGAAATCCCAACTAAACAAGCAACAAGCAAGGTGGTGATAATTTTTTTGATGGAGAATATCATAACTAGATTTGGCACACCAGTAAGGTTGATCAGAGACAATGGCATCTGTTTCAGGTCTAATGAATTCAGAAATTTCTATAGCACATATGGCATTACTATTTCTTATGTTTCCCCTTACCACCCACAAGCAAACAGTCATGCAAAATCCAATAATAAAAGCATTTTGAGAATCATAAGAAGGATGTTAGATGGGAACAAGAAGGCATGGGACTCAAAGTTGAGAATGGCTATGTGGGCAGATATGATTACTATAAAGAAGGCAATTGGAAAGTCTCCATTTGAACTAGTGTATGGAACACAAGCCAAGATGCCATTACAAAACCTTTTGCCAGTTTGTAAGTTCATCCTTCAAGAAGACTTAGATATTCCAAAACCAATTTAGGAGAGGATGGAGCAGCTTGCAGAACTTGATGAAATAAGGAGAACAACCCAAAAGCAAAATGTGAAGTTGCAATCACAATTGAAATATCTTTTTGATAAGAAATCCAAAGATAGAAAATTTTTGGTGAATGATTTGGAACTAATGTGGAATGCTAGATGTCAAGAAAAGGGAAAGCATGGAAATTTTGAAGCCTTGTGGTTAGGTCCCTTTGCTATCATTGTCAAAGGAGGGGAGGAATCTTATTATTTGCAAAACATGTCAAGTGAAGAACAAGAATTTCCAGTACATGGGAAATTTCTAAAGCACTTGTTCTCTTGAGGAATACTATAGGATTAAGGATTTCCAGTGCATGGAAAATTCTTGACAAACCTCTTAAAATAATCTCTTTCCATGCATAGTAGTTTAGGAAGTCAGAAGGAGACTAGGACTTGCTAGTACATAGACAATCCTAGAATTCCCTCATTAAAAACAAATTTTCTTTCCATGTATAGTAGTGTAGGATCATTTCCATTTCCATTATTTTCACCTCCATATCCATCTTCATTCCATCCGCACCACAATTCCATTTTTTCATATCCTTGAAAACCATATGAAAGGGACACCTAGTCTACACCTAGAGATATTTTGGATTCTTGCAATGATTGGTAAATCATTCATCCCCAATTGGAGCCATTGTTGGAACTAGGATTTCCATAAAAAATTATAAGTATTTTATCATTTAAAATCCAAAATTCCCACTCTTATTTTCATAATAAATCACATTATCACCTTGCAAGGTCATTTTTACCCTTTACCGGATTACTGCTATCACATTAGCCACCCCTCATAACACCCATATCATACTTCCCTACCGCAGATCATCCCCAAGTAACTCACATTATTACGGTGAGAGAAACCACTACTATATACCTCAGCCTTCACCCTATACCACTATACCTCAGGGGGGTCAAGGAATAGCTTGCGACAAAGTGGTACATTCAAGATAGGTACTAAGGAGACACTGCGGTACCACAAGGAAGAAAAAGGTAGCTCATGGTAGAGTGGTACATTAAAGAAGGATGCTAAAGACACACCACAATACTATAGGGGAGTAAAAAGTGACATGAGGTTGTGCAATAACCAAGCCATTGGGTCAATTAAAACACACTGATCACATCAATCAACATCAAGATATGAAATTGAGCTCGATACAAATATTTGAATTGTGCAAATTTATTAGTTAGGAGTAAATGCATCTTGGTGTTAAAATACATGAAATAGGTTGGGATTTTTCATTCATAATAGCTAAAACCAAGTTGTAGACGAGCTCAAATTGTAGATTTGAAGGGAATTCTTCAAAGCAAGTTCTATTACCGAGTAAGTTTTTCCCATCATCCTCTATGAATTTCATAAAATGGCACCAAGACTAAAGTAGGATTTAAAAAGGATGAAACCAAAACTAGTAAACCATCATTGCAATCCTCGTTGCCTTCCTTGTTGCTTGGTTCAGTAGAAAAAGGACCTAAAAAAGTTTTCAAAGACTTAGCTCAAGGTTTTAGGGACCCCATTATACCTTAGTCAGGTTGGAACCTTTATTGGTACTTCTATCAGAAGAGGAATGACAACATTCTAACATTAAACCCATGGACCCTAGATTTGGCTAAATTGATTGTCCCTAATGTTTTCATTGATATTGAGCTAATTAAAGCCCTTTCCCACAGCTACCATGCCCCAACCAAGACTGTTAGGCTTCCAAATGGTGGGTGCTTAGTTGATGTCACAAGAGATGCCATTATAAATTGTTTCAACCTAAGTAAATAGGCTATAATAGAGGTGAATTTAGTGAAACTGGAGTAGGAGTATAAAAGGTTGAGAAGAACATATCAAAGTGATGAGCTCCCCCTACACATGAAAAGGGGTGATGCTAATAGAAAGCTATCCATCCCTTCCTCTAAAATGGAGCCTTTCCAAGCCTCAAAATTTCAAGTTTATTTCAAGAATACCTATCATGCATTGTGTCAAGTCTTGGGGATAGATGCATAGGAGCATATTCCAATAGGATTGATGATAATTTCCATGATAATTCAACATTCTGAGTCAAATGTAGAGTTTGATTTTGCATCTATAATTGAGGAACAAATACATGAGGGTTTGCTGCAAGTTAGGGAAGCTAAGGCCCCTATTACTTTTAGGAAACATTCTTTTTTATGTCACTTAATCCTGTATCAAAATGAAGTAAAGTCGACTAAAAGAATGAAATTGTGTACACAAGATAGTGGAGTAAGACTCCCTGTGCAAAATTGGTGTTATGTCTAGGATAGTAGATGTAGAGAATGTGATTTTGTAGTATGTTGAGATGATTTTTCTATTAAACTAATAGCTTCCCTTGGTTACCCAACACTAAGATTTCCTAATTCATTAATGAAAGTGATGACACATGTACAATATAGGCCAAATAAGAGCTAAACCCTTAATTATGTTGATTGGTTTTTAATGCCTCAACATACAATTATTAGAGTATATGGATGTGACAAAGAACCACATATTTTTCCTAAGTTTGTACCTAGAAGGGTATGTTTCTTAGAAATTATGTGGCAGATGCTTTGGATGAAGCATGATTTGATGGGATATCAAAGGAAAGGTACATTTTTGCCTGATTTGACTATATTTGAGGAGTTAGCCATTGGGTCTGATATGCTAGAAGAATTTCAAAGGTTCGTGAGGTTTAACTATCCCCTCAAATCTGGAAAAGAGAGAGTGTGTGACCTAGAGGGTCATATCAACATGATTAGAAGAACCTTGTTGACAAAGAGGGCCATCTAACATGAGTTGGGAGAATCAGAAGAGGAGAAGGATCGAATTTTCAAAGGGTTTTTTGCAAGTGAACCCAACCTTATGAAAATGATGTAGATGATCCTTGATAAATTTGATGAATTATACAAAATGGCCAAAGGTGAGGGGTTGATTCCACTTCTCACACCTCACCAACCACCACATGAGAAATCCACATCATAGACACCACCCCCATCACCTACACATCCATCCCCTCCATCTCCTACTCATAAACCACAAGCTAAAAGATAGAAGATTAAAGCATTGGTGGAATATTGCTCAAGTGATGATGAAGAACAAGAGGCAGTCTTAGCTCTGACTAAAATAAAGGAGGCAGTAGAACAACAAAAAATTCAAAAACCTCATGATCCTAAGGCCAGGCTTTCAGAGGAGGGAGGTAATGAAATTCAAGAAGATGAGAGGGTAGTGGCCTCTCTAAGGTTCATGGAAGATGATAGTTTTATCCATACCAGTGAATTTAAAGACTTTTGGATTAAAATGAAAATGAAACAATTTAATGAAAGGTTGAAAATCAATCTTATTGGAGCTGATGAGTCGAAGCAAGCTGAGCTCCAGGCTCAAAAATTTGTAGAGTTAAATGTTGATAGCATTAATGTCACCCCCAGGAGGTGAGAGAGATGGTATTGAAAAGTGATATGCTAATTAAACTAGGGATGGAGCTATCTAAAATATTTCTTTTAGATCAAATCAGAGCACAAGATAACCCCATGTTGGTAGCAAAATTTGATTCAGAAGAAGGTGTCTCAGGAATAGGGTATAACCCTACTACCCAAATAATTGCTCTATGGAATAAACATAAAAATACAAGGAAGCCTCAAATCTTGGATGTAGTGTAGGAAATGAGGCGGTTAGCTATGGTCAAAACAATGAGAGACAAAACTCCTACAAAAGCTTGCACTGTGACCATGCATTCTGCAATGTTCACCAAGGATGTAGTAGAAAATATGGAAAAGAAGATTAATGAATATGAGAAGAGATTTAAATTATCAAATGATGAGGTGAACAAGTTGTTTATTGAAAATGTAAAGCTAAAAAAACATTTGTAGTAGGCCACCACAGTGAGAGGAGATGAATTAATTGTCTATCACCCACCTATCCAGGCAGATGACCCACAAATACAACAAATGAGAGATGAAATTGATAAGATGAAAAGGCATAGCATGGAGGATGTCAAGCTCCATTTAATAGAGACTCTAAAGAGGATATTAGAGCATAGAGTTGGGATATTGAAGGAGAAGATAAATGAAGTACATGAAAACTTCAACAATCTGATTATAGCTTTGGAACATATAAACACTAACTCCCGCATCCTTGAAGAGCTTCAAAACATATGACAACCTATCTTCCACATACTAACTACTTTATGCAAAGCTACACACAAGGATCCAGATGCCCAATCAAGGCTTGAGCCTACACAAGGAATGGTAAAAGGTGTAATTGATGAATATAAGTATTTGGTGGATATAAGGAAGAAAGGGGAAAGTAGGAGGAGTACATTTGACTCTATCAAATACCTCTTTAGCCCTTCAATCCTCAACGATGATAATCGGTTGAAAGGTATAGATGAATGGAGAGAAGAATTTGATCAGATGATTCCTAAGTGCTTGGCACATATATAGGATGATGGGGAGATCAATCTCAACAAGTTCCATACTTTTCTCGATGGGATCATCATGTTGGATAGTGGATATACAAAGTTCGTTGTGGATGTCAGAAACCTCTTGGATAATAGATGGAAGAGTCATCTTACAAACTTCGTAGTTGCACAGGAATTCAAGTGGCCAAGTGACCTAACAATTAATAAGTGGAAGGAAAAATATTTGGGCTCTAAAGAAGATTGATTATGTGCATCATGAAGAGGAAATATCATATAGTAAAATATTTGAATAGGTCTTAGCTGACCATGGGTTTTTACTCAGAGATTAACGGATTGATACACACATTTATGATTAAGTTTCTTTAGTTATGTTTAATTTCAAAATTATGTTTTGTTATCAAAAGACATGTCCTTTTGTCTGAAGCTTGTTGCCTCTTGTATATATAGGAGAGACCAAGACCAAAAGAAGGTATGAGATATAGAAGAATATCATAGTATAATAGTAGTAATAGATGGAGCAAAAAATAATTTCATAATATTTATATTCTAAAGACCATGTTGCAAGCACAATTTTGAAGAAGTTAATGAAAGGCCTCTTATTTCGTGGTGTTATATTGGTATCAATTGTTTGTTGAAGTTATTCAATTATTTGGTTGTCTCCATTTAGTGCTTCCTTATTATTTAAATTAATATATCAATTATATATTCAATTTATCAATGCACATTTTTTGTACTTGTGTGATATGATTAGTTGGTTTTCCCAAAGGAATTAAAAATCCTTCTAGTCAATCACAGTAATCTAGAAATGTTATTTGGATCAATAAGAAGAACCATATAATTAGGATTGTCAACCTGTCTCCAATTTGGTGTTATCTTTGTTCTTGCATGATTTATTCAATTGGTTCTTTCAAGTAAAGATTAAAATCCTTTTGGTAAATTACAAGTAACTTGGTTGTGTCAGTTGGATAAATAAGTAGTATTTGTCAATCATTTTCTTGCATGTTTATACAAGTTATAAACCAATATTAGTGTGCCAAACAGTTAGAGTTACTACCAAATAGAAGCCACTTATCTTAGACTTTCATTTGACTCCATCCACCCAACAAGTCACTAGTATTACCCATTTCATCATTTAGTTTTATCAATTTTTTTTCAAAACCATACATCTATTAACTAAACATATTCATAAACTTCACCTTGATATTGCTTATATAATTTATACTAAATTAAGTTTGCATCTTTCCACTCCTAATTTCCATTGTGGATAGATTGCTTATGTAGGAAACACATAGTTTAAGTCTTCCTCATTTAGATAGGTATACCCACCTAGGTCTGGTAGATCCTCAAGAGAAGAAGGTTCAAATACATCATTTGGCCTTGTTCACTAACCTAAAACATACCAAGAGCTTGGCAACCTCTTGTGGTTTTTCAACTAGCATTTTTGAGAACTAACAGGCTCTCTCTCTCTCTATAGTTTTTGTTCTCACCCCACCATCCCATATTTCATTCTTCTCCCACATTTTTATCTCTATAAAAAGAAACTCTTGAATATCTACAAACACGAATAATAGTTAAGTGACACCATTCTACTAGTCACTTAGCATTGATGAATATTCGATGCCCATATTTATCAACCAGTCCTTAGAAACTCTTGAATATCTACAAACATGAATATGTGGTTCCTACACTGACACCCTCCCTTTTCAACCAGTGTTTTTGAGAACTAACAGGCTCTTTCTCTCTACCTTTTATGTTCTCAACCCATCATCCCCTATTTCTTTCTTCTCCCACATTTTTATCTCTATAAAAAGAAACTCTTGAATATCTACAAACATGAATAATAGTTAAGTGACACCATTCTACCAGTCACTTAGCACTAATGAATATCCATACATTCATGTGGTTTCTACACTGATACCCTCCCTTTTCATTCATTTCCTTCATGTGGTTCCTACACTGACACCTTCCATTTTCATGTTGTTTCTTTAGTTTCTTATTTTCTTTGACCACATGATGCCCATAATTTTTTCCATATTGGTCTTCCCATGATTTTGATTGATAGGTTAATTTATTTATTTATTTTATCATCCACCCATTGTGTTGGGAATATGATGCCATTTAATTGCAATCCTAAACATTATTTCATGTATCTCCTAAGTCCTTGGAAAGTGTTCCCCAAACACTAGGATTAGAAATAGATTAAATTCAAATGAAATGAACATGTAAATTGACATTTGTAATTAATTCTAAATGATAGGAACATGTGGGGATGCCCATGCAGAGCTCCTACAAAATAGGAGCACATTGGGCACCCACATGGAAGGTGGAACTCACATTGGTTAACTTTTTGGAGTAGAAGATAGCACTTCTGTAATGCATGTAAAGATCCTAGAAGTTAGGGATTGATGTTTACATGCATGGAGTTTAGTTTAGTTTAGTTCAGATCAATTTAGTTCAATTCAGTTTAGTTCAGTTTAGTTCAGTATTAGTCCAGTTTAGTTCAATTCAGTTCAATTATGGTTCAGTTATCTTCAGTTGCATGTAGTTAGTTTCAATTGTATGCTAGTTGACTTTAGTTGACTTGGAATGCATGACTAATGACTTGAGTTGCATGTTAGATAATAGGTGACACATTTAGTTAAGTGGGGATGATTAATCATGCATGGTATTTACATGAATGATGGAGAGATATTTTTTAGTTAACATAGATTAAATTGGACCTACCTTGGGCGCCCAAGTTGGCATCTTGGAGTTAACACTTTTGCAAGATAAAATATTTTATAAGGTTGAGTTAAGTGGGCCCATTCTTGGGAATCAACTTTGAAGATAAGCTTAGAAGATATCTTTAGAATCAACGTTGAGTTATGACTTCAGTTTGGGATGCACAAATGTATGAAAGACTTGTTTTGACATTTTTCTTTATGGTAGAACTCTACTTGCAAGGAATAGGCGTGGGTTTTGTAAGATAAGAATTATGCTTTGTAATTGTAAATTCTTTGGAGTTTACAAGGCTCATTATTGTCTATATATTGCAACAAGTTGAAGAGAGTTAATCAGATTGTATTGCAGGTTGTGAACAAGAATTGTTGAAGGAAAAAGAAGCATCTCAAACAAGTATTGGAATTATTGTAATCTTATTCTAAGATTAAATAATAAATTGATTCTTGGTGGAGTTTTTTCCCAAAAGGGTTTCTCCATGGTATACGTTGTGTAACTTCTTTCTTCTAGTCTTATTCTTCTACAATCTTCTGTCTAGTTCTACAAATAGTAAAATGAATCTAAACAGATAATTATCCACAAAGAAATTGTAACAAAGAGTACTTAATTAGATGTACAATATAATAGTTTTACAAGTTTTAAAGCTACATAATTACCTCCATTTTCAACATTTGGTATTAGAGCTGAGGTTGGGTAGAGTTTGGGATGCCTTTCTCTTAAAATTTTGAAGGTTTTTGGCTATAGTGGGAGCTTTTACTATTGTGTTATTGCTGATTTTGGAAAATAAGTTTGTTACAATGATTTTTAATTCTCATTTAGATATTGAAAGATTCAATGGATCTAATTATGAGATGTGGAAACTAAAAATGGAGGATCTCCTTGAAGAGAGAGATTAGTGGTTAGATGTTGGTAATGAGACAAAGTCACCTACAACGATTTCAGATGAGGATTGGCCTAATCTTGATAAGAAGGCAAGAGGGACCATTAGATTATGTCTTGGTGATTTAGTTCTCTTGAATGTTTCAGAAGAAACTATTTCATAGAAGTTGTGGAAGAGAATAGGTGATATCTATCAAACCAAAAGTCTTACTAATAAGTTGTATCTGAAAAGATAGTTGTATTCTTTAAAGAAGAAAGATGGTGATTCTGTTGCAAATCATTTGAATGCTTTTAATTTGATTCTAAGTTAGTTAGCATCTATAGATGTAAAGGTAGAAGATGAAGATAAATGCATATTATTACCTTTTTATTTACTAGAATCTTGGGAAAATATAATTGTTACTATTAGTAGTAGTGGTGCACATCTGAAGATGGACAATATAATTCATACTCTCCTATTAGAGGAGATGAGGAGGAAGTATAAAATGGAAATCCAAGATGCCTTGTTTCTAAAAGGCAGGCCTGAGAAAAAGGAACCTAAGGGATACAAGGAAGGGAAGGCTAAGTCAGAAGGACAAAGTAAGGTAAAGTGTTGGAATTGTGGGAAATTGGGACATGTGAAGAAGGATTGTAAGAACAAGAAAAAGAGTTCCGATTCTTCTATAGAGGAATCCTCATATGTTGGTAATCATGCTTTGATCATTTCATGTAAAAATGTTAGTGATCACTCTTTGCTTGATATTAAAGAGTGATATTCATGAGGAGGATGGTAGTCATGATGCCATGTGTAGCTTGTACCATGGTTCAGTGGGAATTGTTGGAAGTGACGTGGATGCATCATTGGTAAGGTTATCTTCATGTGATTGGTGATATTGTTTTTTATTGGTTTAGAGTGGTTGCTATTATATCATGGTTTACTCTTGATATGCATTTAGAGTTTGGCATGTACTTGTTCTCTTGAGACTAGGATGTATATATGTTATGGTGCATGTGATCTCCTAGTAGGAGATGGTTAGATCATGTTGTCATGTTTATGTTCTTGATTCATGATTGGAGCTTTGGCATTGATATTGTGTAGTTCTCTTAAGTATTGAGTACATTAATCATTTTCTTTATTACTTCATGATAGTGCTATGCTGCATTTAGAGTTTGGCATGGATTGGTTGGTTACAGGTCCAAATGGATACTTGGAGAAATAGGTGAGGCTTGAGTTCTCTTATGGTAAGAGATATATGTTGGAATGGTTACTTGTAAGAAAATATTTTTCAACAGTAAAGACTAAGAAGCCTACACCTTGGTTGGACGTGAGTTCAACACACTTGGTTGTTTCACATGCCTCCAAAGAGGTAGTTTGGATACAAAGACTTGGGAAAGGTATTGGTTTTAATTACAAGTTAAACTTGAATGTTATAGTCAGAGTGCTACATGTTTATCCAAAAACCCTATGTATCATGCTCTCACTAAGCATGTTGATGTTTAGTATCACTTTGTGTGAGAAATGGTTGAGATTGGGAAGGTATTACTTGAGAAAGTTGACACTTTAATTAATGTTGTAGATTATCTTATGAAACCAATCCCTACAGATAAGTTCTCTTGGTTTTAATCATTTTCTTGGAGCTTCATGATTATGTAGGTTGCATTTGAAGTTGGCATGGATTAATTAGTTGGTGCAAGAAGGCCATTGAACTTGAGTCATGTACTTGATTTATAATAATGATTCCTTGTTTAGAATGATTGTAATGTATAATGTCAAGTGGGAGAATGTTGGGAATAGGATGCCATTTAATTGCAATCCTAAACATTATTTCATGTATCTCCCAAGTCCTTAGAAAGTGTTCCCCAAACACTAGGATTAGAAATAGATTAAATTTGAATGAAATGAACATGTAAATTGACATTTTAATTAATTTAAATGATAGGAACATGTGGGGACGCCCATGAAGAGCTCCTACAAAATAGGAGCACAAGGGGCACCCACATGGAAGGTGAAACTCACCTTGAGTTAAGTTAACTATTTGGAGTAAAAGATAACACTTCTGTAATGCATGTAAAGATCCTAGAAGTTAGGGATTGATATTTACATGCATGGAGTTTAGTTCAATTTAGTTCAAATCAATTCAGTTCAGTTCAGTTCAGTTCAATTCAGTATCAGTTCAGTTCAGTTCAGTTATGGTTCAGTTATCTTTAGTTGCATGTAGTTAGTTTTAGTTGAATGCTAGTTGACTTGAATTGAATTGGAATGCATGACTAATGACTTGAGTTGCATGATAGATAATAGGTGACACATTCAGTTCAGTGGGGATGATCAACCATGTATGGTATTTGCATGAATGGTGGAGAGATATGTTTTAGTTAATATATATTGACTTGGACCCACCTTAGGCACCCAAGTTGGCATCTTGGAGTTAACACTTTTGTATGATAAGATATTTTATAAGGCTAAGTTAAGTGGGCCCATTCTTGTGTGCCAACTTTGAGGATAAGCTTAGAAGATATCTTCAGAATCAACACTAAGTTATGACTTCAGTTTGGGATGCCCAAATGGATGGACTTGTTTTGACATTGTTCTTCATGGTAGAACTCTACTTGCAAGGAATAAGCATGGGTTTTGTGAGATAATCATTGCGATATGTAATTGTAAAATCTTTAGAGTTTACAAGGCTCATTATTGCTTATATATTGCAACAAGTTGAAGAGAGTTAATCAAAGTTTATTGCAAGTTGTGAAGAAGAATTGTTGAAGACATAAGAAGCATCTCAAGCAAGGATTGGAATTATTTTAATCTTATTCTGAGATTAAATAATACATTGATTCTTGGTTGAGTTTTTTCTTGAAAGGGTTTCTCCATAGTATATTTTGTGTAACTTCTTTCTTTTGGTCTTATTCTTCTACAATCTTCTATCTAGTTCTACAAATAGTAAAATGAATCTAAATAGATAATCATCCACAAATAAATTGTAACAAATAATACTTAATTAGATCTACAATATAATATTTTTACAAGTTTTAAAGCTACATAATTACCTCCATTCTCAACACAATGTTCATGTAAAAGGGGTCCTTCATCCCTGGATGTGACATCCTCCCCCCCTTAGGTTAAGTTGTCATGACTTATTTGTTAATCTCTCTAAAATGTTGGGTTACTAACTAGGTTAATTGCTTTTATACTCCTGATCATCACCTCCCAAGGGGTTTCCTTTCCCTTAATTTGATCAAATTCAAACTAATTTTTAATAATATTTTAGAGGGTGTATATTAAAATTTAGCCTCAATTGAGCATTTTTCCTCATTCCTATCCTCCATTTCCAATTTATGAGTTGATGTTTTTTTAGGAGAGGTCAATATGACACCATTTGATACACACAATAACTAGTTAACCCTTCCAAAATAAACCTTATGTTATTTGCATTTTAAGCTCATATCCGTTCATACTTACATCATGAGGAGATTTCTTAATACTCTTAATTATGCTATGAAATTTTCCACATGACAAAGGGTAAAATCAAATCAAACCAGTGAATTAGGGACAATAGAAATCATTAAATACCTAAACCTTCTATTATACACTCTGATTTTCATTTAAAATTTATATACCCAAATTCCCTTTTGCACACATCTTGGTTTCATTTTTGGTTAGGACTAGCCATCCATTCTTGGGAGCGTAAGAGTCCATTTAAGATATTAAAAAGAATTATGTATGTATCAAGTAAAGAAATTGGTTATGGTCAATTGGTAGTGTAAGAAAATGTAAGAAAAAGTTAAGTGATCCTCATAGGTCTAACATTTGAACCTTGCTTTGATACCAATGTAAAATCCACAACTCGGGCACAACAAATTTATTTATTTATTTTCTGAATTCACATCATCTACCAATCTTAAGTGATTGAGAACATTCCATTAAGCTTAAAAGTGTTAACTTAAATACTTCTCCTTTCCCATGGTGGCATCAACTCATTATTTCTAATTATATGCTTGCACAAAAGAGTGTTAAGGTCCATCCTAGACCTATGACCTAAGCCTCAAGGGTACATGATGACCCTACCTACATACCCCATCATGGGAAATTAGAGGCTTCGTAGTTCACCCCACAATGACAGAGGGAGTTCAATCTCTCCTCTTGTATGAGATATATTATATCACCTCTAACCCTTAACTATTAATTTAGTACATGAAAGTTATTAACATAGTCAATTATAATATAATGATAATATCTTTTCATCAAGTGTTGGGTCCATACCACTCATTACCAAATGTTAGTGTACAAACATTCACAATATTCACAAGAGGTAATTCCTACTATAATCTAAAAGATTGTACACAATGGCCATCATGAGCATACCCCCATATACACAAGTTGATTAGCTCATACACTATATAAGTACAACAATGACTATATCATACACATATCTCTCAAGTATAACAATGATTGGATCATACATAGATCACAAGTATATCAGTGTCTAGATCATACAAAGATCACAAGTACAATGGTGATTAGTATATGTACATCACAAGTACAACAATGATTGTCACATATGCATTTCACATTTACATTAGTGACAGGATCCAACATATATCACAAATACATAGTGACAAGCTCTTACATCACTTATACATAGTGATGAGCCCCACCATAGATCACGAATACACAATACTAATCTCTAATGTACATCACATATACATAGTGACGAGCTCCAACATGCATCACATACATAGTGGAAAGCTCCCACATACATAACATACACATAGTGACAAGTTCCAACATACATCACATCCATAATGGCTTATTACAATGGCTAACACACGTCCATAATTCATCCCAAATAGAATAATATCAATGTATTGTGAACTACACTATGGGTCCTATCCTTTCTTTCGGTCTTATACACCATTGGACAAATGGGAAGAGGATTCAATGCATTCCATACTATAGCATGGGTCCATCCTTAACCCCACAAGGCTAAGCATATGCTCTGACAATTGTGAGGGGATTCGGTCCATCCAATACTACACCGTGGGTCCATCCACCATCCCAAGGGTTTCCCCAAATAGTGAACCTACGAAACCCAGTGGATTCCAACGTTAATCACATGTATGCCACCAAAGACAAGTTTATCCACCTAGGAAGAAGTAGCTCTTGACATATACTACCTTGTGTCCTTAGTGATATTGTCTGCTATCTTCTTCACAATCTTGGGTAACACCTAGCATCAATCACTTCCATGCTTACTAGTGATAGCTAGTGAGCCCTCTCAATACGTGGTTAGCCTCGAATTACCATTACCTGCATGGATGGGTCCCTACCCATGCAATGACTACAACTGTATCATAACAAGGGTAGCTTTATACTTTCACCTCTATGAACCAAGTGAATGTTGACTAATCCCTAGCAGTATCCCAGACATTGATCATTGGCACAATACAATGACTGCTTGCTACTACTCATGGAGGTTCACTCTTGGGTAGGTCATACAAGCATGAATCACAATCTCAATCTATAGATACATAGGTCTATACATAAACACATAAATATGGAGTTGAATTACACATACACATAAGAGATACATGGAACCAACACGAGATGGACTTTACCCATCATATACGTATAATCAAATACCCATTATAAAGTAGTCAATCTTTGCTGATTATATAAAATCTTATTATGTATTAAATATTTAATGTTAGATTCCCTTAACTTGTTCATACCCATCTGGTACCCATGTAACCTCAAACTGAAGCATACTAAAGAGAGAAGGTCAAACCATTCAGTAACAACCCCAACCCTTGGATTTATTCCCCCCAGACCCTTGCCCTACGGACTTGAGTTCTTATATGTATCCTTCACCCAAGGACTACCTACGTTCCCACTTCCAAATGGGCAAAAGTCACACGTAGTTCTCCTTACAACATCACTCAAGGATACCTACGCTCTGGTTGTGACACTTCCATTCACACACACAAAATTTCAATTTAAACCTTACCATGGTTTTCATTCCTCATTCAATGTGAGCATCCCTAAACTAATTACAATTTCCTATCAAGGATATTGTTCCACATTTGGTATTCTAACAAAAATAGCATATAGTTTTCAATAGAGGGTTCTACACAAATTAATATTTTCTTACATAGAAGAATAAGGATTCATTAGGTTTTTATAAGAATATTATTGTCCATGATATATCTCTCCAAGCATGGAGATTCAAGCATAACTAGGTATAGACTCTTGATCTAAGAATTCATCAGTAGTAAAGAGTGTACATTGTAATACCCCTCATGCTACTATTTGATTTTTGACATTCACTGTGGTTTCTGTTTGGTACATTGTGAATTGTGATTGATACTATTGCTATTATGTGTGGTAGCTTAGACTATTACTATACTCTTATGATGCCATGGATATTGTGATGACATTTTATTATGATCATTTGATGGAGATATTTGGAATGCAATAGACTATAGAATAGTAATTTATGATGTGGTGTAAAAGTTTATGATGATATGTTTTGGTGAGGGGACAGGTAGCATCACTCATTCGCGAGCGCCCTGCTACGCTGTGAATCCTCCTCACAATGTTTTGATTTTATGTATATTGTATATCACTTTGTGGATGCAGGCTTTGCAGGAATAAGACTCGATTCCACCTATTTTGGTAGGTCTGGGCGAGCATAGAACCAACCCAATGGCAAGAAGTTGAATATTTGAGGTGACATGAAAAGTAACTCCGTACCAAGTTGTCAACAGTCTTGTATCTCTATGGTTTGTGCATATTAGTCTCCTCCATTTGTGTGGTTACATTGGTCTCTGTATGATTATATGATTTGTCTAAAATAGTGAATGGTCTTATGTGGTAATTTAAATACTTAAGTAATTGGTAAAATAAAAAAATAAAATAATAATTAAATATGGCAATGAATAAATATTAGAAATAATAAAAGCATTGCATTTATTTAGAATCTCTCAATGGTTGATTTTAAATAAGTAAATATTTAATGAAGAATTGTGGAAATGAGGCATATTTATACATTTGTTTAAATAAAAGTTTATGTTATGAATTTAGAATTTATTTAGTTTTAATTAAATGCATGAAAATGAAAATGTTATATGGGAAAAGCATCAAAATGAAATTAGGGTAAAATATTATTTGATTTTTGAATTATGACCTCTGGTATTCACGGGAAGAGGAATTGAAAGGACTTTTGGGCATGAAATTTATTAAGAGTTTCTCTTTGTTTGAGGGGATTTGGTTCGAATGCTGGAAAAATTCTATTTCCAATCATTTTCTTCTGTCTTTAGTACTTTTCTGTTTTGGAGAAATTGGGAAGAGGAAGGAAGATTTGGATCTGTTGCTTGGAAGATTTGCAGCAAAGAAATAGTGCAGCAAGAGGGGGGCAAGGCTTCTACAGTTTGCTACAAGCGTAGGACGCCAGGTTCTACTCTTGTTAATTGTTATTTTCTGTTAAATAGGAATTGCTTTCTGTGTGTGAAATTTATATTTAGGGATGAAAATTAAATAATTGTAGAAAGAAAAATCTACTGGGGTTATGGTTAATTCAAGAATGTTTAAATCGGAAAATGTAGAATTGTTATTTATTTAATGAAATTCTTTGGGGTTTCTGAATTGTTGTTGATTAAAAAAGGGTTTTATTGTAATCTGGGAACAAACAGTAGTTTGTTGTCTCAAATTGTTTTAAAAAAAATATATAATAAAATATACATATGGGTAGGGACAATTTTTATTTCCAGTAAATCTCTGGGTGTGATATTCTGGTCTGTGTCTGCATTTTATTAAAACAGTCCTTCTATTTTTCAATTTGGCACAGTAAATATGCAGTAGTATCTTTTCCCTGTTTTCTTTGAAAAATGTTCTTATCTCTGTATATATATATATATGGTATATATATATATATATATATATATATATCTATATTCGAACTTATGAAATTTTTGAGAAAAAAAAATTTAAATCCGCCGAAATTTTCATAGTATTCAATTTTTGTTTATATTCATTACCTATGGCTGTGTGTGGGGGTCGGCCTTGGCCGTACCCACCACCCCGCCACCGGTCCGTGGGACAGCCTGCGGACTGTCCACGAGTCCGTAGGACTGCCGTGAGCAGTCCGTAGACTGCCACGGCCGGCGGCGAAAATGCGTTGGCTGTATTCGCTGGGAATAAAATTCCCATATGAATTTTATATGTTAAGCTTTTGTTATTCCGCGAATTTTTATATGGTAATTTCTTTTGTGCGGATGTTTATCTTTATAAAGATATATATGTATATATATATATATTTGTATATATTTACATATATATTTATTAGTTAATTTAATTATTCTGTGTTTTCTGATAAAAAATATATATATATATTCAGTTCTGTGTACAATATACAGATATATATGTATTCAATTTCTTTTGATGAATATATTCTGTTAAATATAACTGATAGTTAAACAAAGGCATGTATGTATATATTCTGTTCTGTTTCGTTTCTGATTTAAATGATATTTTCTGTTAATTTAATTGTTATTTAGAAGATAAATATTTACATTTAGATTTTGTTTCTTTTCTGATTAAAAATAAAGCAGAAATTGTTACCATGAAAATAATAGTAAAATAGTAAGAAATCTGTTTTGTTGATTTTGTCAAATTACAACTCTTGAGAGGATAATGTTGATAGAAAAATCTAATTACGAAAGTAAAACAACCTTGTTGTTTATTCTGGTTTTAGTATGACTGTATTTTAGGAATGGAATTTATTTTGGATTTCAACAAGTTATTTCTTTTATTTATTAACTCTTGTGGCCTTGTTGGGTTTGGACTTGTTATTTTATGGATGTGGGAACCCCTTTTATGTTAACTCTTTAGTCTTCCAGAGGAAGTTGGGTTTGTTGAATTTATATATTTTTATCTTGAAGTTCTGTTGAGTTATGTTTATTAATGGGGTGTACCGAATTATGAGATTTTATTATGGTATTTTTACTTGCGAGATGGTTTATGCCTCGCGTATTACTTTGTTGTCATACTTTGATGATTATGTTTGGCATGGTACAACCCCCTTGTTTTGATGGGTCTCTAGGGAGAGTGGCTCCTCGTGGGGGCCGGCGCCCCGTTTAAGGGGAAGAGCTCAGGATAACCCACGAGTGAGTTAGTAAATAAGTGAAAACCTAATAATTAACTTAGGAGGGTTGGGTTGGGTAGTAATATCATTGCAAGATTTTAAAAATGGATGTCTCGTCTTCATTAGTGCTTCTGCAGACTAATGGAAGGCTGAGAAGGCCGTGGTTGGCAAGGTCGTGGCCTCGTCCTCACGAGAGGTCTACGGCTCCGCATGAGTCACCCTATGGACTGGCGCCTCCAGTTGGGAGGAAGAGCACAGGACAGCCATAGATGGGACGGTGCCTCCAGTTGGGAGGAAGAGCATAGGATAGCCCATGTAGGACTATGCGATGACACTCTCCCCTAGTAGCCCATGTGTTGTTTTATTGTGTTCCTCTGGAAGTGGGGTATGGGAATTGATTTAGATTGTTGTTTGAATTGATTTAAATTGATTTATAAGTATTACATCTTTAGCATGTATTGTATGATCTCATTTATATTGGGTTTATCATCTTGCATCTTTAGGACATTGTGATTTGATGTTATTGGTTGCTCTTTTAATTGGTGTATTGTGTGATGGATCTATGTTGGTACTTTTTATTTGGTTGTACCCTTTTGTTGTCATTCTTGGTTGGAGTTACTTCTCTGTCACCTCTTAGCATGGGGGTGGTCGGGTGGAACGTGCTCCGCACACCGTTGGGTTCCCCATCAGTGTTCGTGGCTTCAATCTTATCCAGTTGAAGATTTATTACAGTTGATCTCATTGTATTTTGATAACTTGTATATTGTATTCATCCCACATGTTTGGGATTCAGGATGTAACTTTATGGATGATGCAACATTGAAAGATGATGTAATGTAATTATTTACTTTGTAATTTTAATTGGCTATGAAATGTATTATGGGTTATCTTGTGATAGAATTTATGTATGTACTTATCTTATGATGTCATTATAGCTCCTATTGATATCTTATGAAATGATGTTTAGTAATGTCTATTTTCAACGTAATCTCGTGGGGGCCCCAAAGGACATGGTTGATTTTGTTGTTATATATGATCATTTAATATTGATATGATGATTATTTATCTTCCTTTTAAAAAAAAAATTATTTGTGCTCTTTTGTTGTTTGTTCTTTGGGGCTTGCACAGCGGGCGTTACAACTTGATATCAGAGCCAAGGTTGCACACGCTGGGGTCTCTGGGTAGTTATGTCCGCTAGGTAACCTTTGCATGTTAGCTCTTGAGCTCATGTGTACCTTTGTCTTGTTGTGCAGAAGCATGCCTAGAGGCAGAGGTAGAGATAGAGGTAGAGGCCGAGGAAGAGGCCGAGGTGGTGGCCGTGGGGCCAAACAACCGAATCCTTCACCACCAAGTTCTCACGGTCCTGAGTCTGAGGAGCAATAGAATTCTCAGAACAATCCATCGGATGGTGGACCGATTCCGGAACAGCTGAGGTTGGATGGGAAGTTGCAGCATCTGCTGGGTGAGCTTCTCGATAGATTCGGTCCTAGACCTAATGGGGATCAGCAGGTTGTGAGGGAAAGAGAAAGGTCTCCAAGGCACAGGGGAGCTTCAGTTGATCAGGATGCTTTATTAGTTGGTCATATGAGGGATTTAATGAGAACTCATCCACCTACCTTCGATGGTTCTGGAGGAGGGTTGGAAGCCGAGACCTGGTTAATTGATTTAGGCGGATGCTTCGCAATGCACCCCTACGGTAGTAATACCAAGGCTCGATGTGCTGTTATGCATTTGCGGGGTTTTGCGTCCACTTGGTGGCAGCTTGAGGAATAGAAGTTGCATATGGATATCAGTATGGTCACTTGGGAACTTTTCTTGGAAAGGTTCAGGGCTTGCTTTCTCTCAGATCATTGGAGGCAGCGCAGGGCAGATGAATTCCACGATCTTAAGCAAATGGCAATGTCAGTAGAACAGTATGAACGTCGCTTCTATGAACTAAAGCAGTATGCAGGGATTAGCCATGATGAAGGGATGTTGGTTCAGCACTTTGTTCGAGGTTTGAACCGCACGCATCAGTGGTGGTGTAAGGGTCTTCGAACCTAAGACCATGGAAGTAGCTGTCGAGAAGGCTCGTTTGGTAGAGGAAAACTTGGCCATGGCTTTGGGTGGTCATGTAGGAGTACAGATTGGTAATGTACCCGCTCCTAGAGCCGTTTCGCAAGGGGGTCAGACTCAGTCAGCAGGACCTTCTAAGAGTCGTTTTGGGCCTTCAAAAGGGGGTCAGCAGCAGCAGTCTCAACCAAAGCACAAGAATGTTACTTCCCAATAAGGTGGTCAATTTCAGTTTCGCAAGGATCAGAACCAGAACCGTACCAGTTCGGGACAGCCTACGCTGAGTTTTCAGTCTGCACCTAGTCGTGGGAGTTTCCAGCAATCGAATACTCCGGCCGGGGGAAGAGGTTTTGGTCGAGGTTCTGGATGTTTCTCGTGTGGGCAGCAAGGGAATATTGCTAGGATGTGTCCTCAAAAGAGTGCTTCAGAGTTTAGTCAGAGACCAGCATTGTCCGAGCCGACAGTAGGAGATGCAGGGAGATCTCACCGAGTCTTCGCAACAGTGGATAATCGGCAGGAGGATCATCAGAGCACCGTCATCGAAACTACAAGTTCATTACATAAGTTTAAAATTTTAGTTCTATTTGATTCTGGTGCATCTGATTCTTTTATCTCTCCTTTAGTTGTTGATCGATGTAAACTGGGGGCAATAAAGCAAAGCGAAAAGTGGCAGGTTGAGTTAGCTTCAGGATCTAAGGTTGTGGTTGAGAAGCTTGTGCAAGGTTGTAGGTTAGAGTTAGGGGCCATGTCAACTAAGGTGGATCTCAGAATCCTTCCACTTGGTTCTTATGATGTAGTTTTGGGCATGGATTGGCTAAGCTTGCATCGTACTTTGATTGATTGCCGCCGTAAAGCAGTGCGGTGTGTGGATGATTTTGGTAAAGAGGTAGACATTGTGGGTGTTCAGAGGCCTGTCTCTTTGAGAATGATCTCAGCGATGCAGTTAAAAAGGTGTTTTCGTCAGGGTTGTCAGCTCTTTGCTATATCGGTTAATGACCTTGAGTCGGAGGATAGTCGGGAGTTGTCTTTGAATGATTACCCTCTTCTTGCAGAATTTTTGGATGTCTTCCCTAGTGAGATACCACGTATGCCTCCTAAGCAAGAGGTGGATTTCAGGATTGATTTGGTGCCTGGGGCTGAGCCTATTTCTCGGGCTCCTTACAGGATGACCACTCAGGAGCTCCAAGAGCTTCGTCTGCAGTTAAAAGAATTGTTAGCTAAGGGGTTTATCCGCCCTAGTGTCTCTCCGTGGGGAGCACCAGTGGTCTTTGTCAAAAAGAAGGATGGGTCTCTCCGCCTTTGTATCGATTACCGGCAATTGAACAAGGTAACAGTAAAGAATCGTTATCCCCTTCCCAGGATTGATGATCTCTTTGATCAGATAAAAGGGGAAAAGGTATTTTCCAAGATCGACCTTAAATCAGGGTGTCATCAGTTGCGGATAGCAGAGGCCGATATTCATAAAACTGCGTTTCGTACACGGTATGGTCATTATGAGTTCATAGTGATGCCATTCGGGTTGACAAATGCACCTTCGGTCTTTATGAGTCTAATGAATGGGGTATTCTGAACTTTCTTGGATAGGTTCATCCTCGTGTTTCTTGATGATATTTTGATTTATTCTAAGTCTATGGAGGAGCATGAGGTGCACCTAAAATAGGTTTTGCAATGCTTAAGGGACAATCAGTTGTACGCCAATTTGGCAAAGTGTGACTTTTATAAGACTGAAGTTTAGTATTTGGGCCATGTGATCTCTGAAGAGGGAATTTCTGTTGATCCTGCTAAAATCCAGGCTATCATGGATTGGCCCATGCCCACTAATGTCTTAGAAATTTGTAGTTTCATGGGACTAGCTGGGTATTATCGGTGGTACGTTCAGGGCTTCTCAAGAATTGTGCATCCCATCACTTCACTTCAGCGGAAGGGAAAGAAATTTCTTTGGTCAGAGCAGTGTCAGTTGGCATTCCAAACCCTTAAGGAGAAACTGACTAGTGCTCCAATTTTGGCAGTGCCGGATCCTTCAGGTGATTTTGTGGTTTGTACTAATGCTTCATTGGAGGGTCTCGGAGCTGTGTTGATGCAGGATGGGAGAGTGATTGCCTATGAATCTCAGAAGTTAAAAGATCATGAACTCAATTATCCCACACATGACCTTGAATTGGCCGCAGTGGTTCATGCTCTTGTGAGATGGAGGCACTTTTTGTTAGGGCATCGGTTTGAGTTGCATACAGATCATCAAAGTTTGCAGTACATCTTCACTCAGCCGAATTTGAATGCAAGGCAGAGGAGGTGGATGGAATTTTTGTGTGAGTACGATTTTGAGGTTAAGTATATTCAGGGTAAGGAAAATGTGGTGGCTGACGCTCTAAGTCGGCGAAGGCATGAGGTTTCTGCAATGTCTCTTGAGGTGGATTTGAAGAGTCAGATTCTTGCAGCCCTTCCTTCAGATAGTTGGTATTCAGAGGTGAAAGCGGAGGTGGAATCAGGTAGAGCTTTGGAGGGGAAATTTGCTGGTTATTCGCTAGATTCAGATGGTGCTTTGCGTTTCTTTGGGTGTTTGTATGTACCTTCTTCAGAGGGTCTTTGTACATTGATTTTGACAGAAGGTCATCGGGCACCTTACGCAGCTCATCCTGGAGTTCAGAAAATGTATGCGGATCTTCGTGCACTCTATTTTTGGTCAGGAATGAAGCGGGATATCACCGATTTTGTGGCTTGATGTCTTGAATGTCAGAGAGTGAAGGCTGAACATCATCATCCAGCAGGGTTGCTACAGCCTCACCTCGTTCTGGAATGGAAATGGGATGTTATTTCTATGGATTTCATCGTTGGGTTGCCTATGTCATCTAGACGGCATGATGCTATTATGGTCACAATGGACAAATTGACTAAGGTAGCTCATTTTTCTCCTGTTCGATCATCATATACGGAATCTTATGTTGCTAAGGTGTTCATGAATGATATAGTTAGATTGCATGGGATACCGCGGAGGATCATTTCCGACAGAGATCCGGTATTCACATCTGCATTGTGGACATCTTTGCAGCAGTCTCTGGGAACGAAATTGAACTTCAGTTCTGCTTATCATCCTGAGACTGATGGTCAAATTGAGAGGATCAACTAGGTGCTTGAGGATATGCTTCGTATGTATGTTATGGATCAGCAATCACATTGGGAGGACTATCTGTATTTGGTTGAGTTTGCATATAACAATGGGTACCATAGCTCTATTGGTATGGCTCCTTTTCAGGCTTTGTATGGTCGTCCTTGTCGTACTCCTCTGAGTTGGGATCAATTGGAGGATAGGGTACTTCTTGGGCTCGAGATGCTTAGAGATATGGAGCAGCAGGTGTCTCGCATTCGGGAGCATCTCGTAGCTGCTCAGGATAGACAGAAGAAGTATGCTGATGCTCATAGAGTTGATCGGCAGTTTGCAGTTGGTGATCGGGTTTTCCTTCGAGTGCGTCCGCGGAAGAGCCCAATTCGTTACGGAAAGGGTTCGAAGCTTGCGCCTCGTTTTGTTGGACCCTTTGAGGTGTTGGAGCGAATTGGACCTGTTGCTTACCGTTTAGCTTTGCCACCCAGTTTGTCGCGGATCCATGATGTATTTCATGTTTCTGTTCTTAGACCATATTTTCCTGATGTTACTCATGTTTTGGATTGGAATGCTCTTCAGGTCGAGGACGGGCAGCTGGCACTCGAGCCCGTGGCCGTGCTTCAGCGTCGGCGACTTACCCTCAGAGGCAGAGAGATTGATCAGGTGCGGGTTCAGTGGGACCCGAATGATGAGGCTTCAGCTACTTGGGAGGATGCCTCTCGTATCAGGGATTCTTATCCTTATCTTTTCACTGGCTTCCAGGAGTAAGCCAGGATTTTAGGGGGGGAGGATGTAATACCCCTCATGCTACTATTTGATTTTTGACATTCACTGTGGTTTCTGTTTGGTACATTGTGATTTGTGATTGATACTGTTGCTATTATGTGTGGTAGCTTAGACTATTACTATACTCTTATGATGCCATGGATATTGTGATGACATTTTATTATGATCATTTGATGGAGATATTTGGAATGCAATAGACTATAGAATAGTAATTTATGATGTGGTGTAAAAGTTTATGATGATATGTTTTGGTGAGGGGACAGGTAGCATCACTCGTTCGCGAGCGCCCTGCTACGCTGTGAATCCTCCTCACAATGCTTTGATTTTATGTATATTGTATATCACTTTGTGGATGCAGGCTTTGCAGGAATAAGACTCGATTCCACCTATTTCGGTAGGTCTGGGCGAGCATAGAACCAACCCAATGGCAAGAAGTTGAATATTTGAGGTGACATGAAAAGTAACTCCGTACCAAGTTGTCAACAGTCTTGTATCTTTATGGTTTGTGCATATTAGTCTCCTTCATTTGTGTGGTTACATTGGTCTCTGTATGATTATATGATTTGTCTAAAATAGTGAATGGTCTTATGTGGTAATTTAAATAATTAAGTAATTGGTAAAATAAAAACATAAAATAATAATTAAATATGGCAATGAATAAATATTAGAAATAATAAAAGCATTGCATTTATTTAGAATCTCTCAATGGTTGATTTTAAATAAGTAAATATTTAATGAAGAATTGTGGAAATGAGGCATATTTATACATTTGTTTAAATAAAAGTTTATGTTATGAATTTAGAATTTATTTAGTTTTAATTAAATGCATGAAAATGAAAATGTTATATGGGAAAAGCATCAAAATGAAATTAGGGTAAAATATTATTTGATTTTTGAATTATGACCTCTGGTATTCACGGGAAGAGGAATTGAAAGGACTTTTGGGCATGAAATTTATTAAGAGTTTCTCTTTGTTTGAGGGGATTTGGTTCGAATGCTGGAAAAATTCTATTTCCAATCATTTTCTTTTGTCTTTAGTACTTTTCTGTTTTGGAGAAATTGGGAAGAGGAAGGAAGATTTGGATCTGTTGCTGGAAGATTTGCAGCAAAGAAATAGTGCAGCAAGAGGGGGGCAAGGCTTCTACAGTTTGCTGCAAGCGTAGGACGCCAGGTTCTACTCTTGTTAATTGTTATTTTCTGTTAAATAGGAATTTCTTTCTGTGTGTGAAATTTATATTTAGGGATGAAAATTAAATAATTGTTGAAAGAAAAAAAATCTACTGGGGTTATGGTTAATTCAAGAATGTTTAAATCAGAAAATGTAGAATTGTTATTTATTTAATAAAATTCTTTGGGGTTTCTAAATTGTTGTTGATTAAAAAAGGGTTTTATTGTCTGGGAACAAACAGTAGTTTGCTGTCTCAAATTGTTTTTAAAAAAAATATATAATAAAATATACATATGGGTAGGGACAATTTTTATTTCTATTAAATCTCTGGGTGTGATATTCTGGTCTGTGTCTGCATTTTTTATTAAAACAGTCCTTCTATTTTTTCAATTTGGCACAGTAAATATGCAGTAGTATCTTTTCCCTGTTTTATTTGAAAAATGTTCTTATCTCTGTATATATATATATATATATAAATATATATATATATATCTCTATATTCGAACTTATGAAATTTTTGAGAAAAAAAAAATTTAAATCTGCCAAAATTTTCACAGTATTCAATTTTTGTTTATATTCATTACCTATGGCTGTGTGTGGGGGTCGGCCTTGGCCGTACCCACCACCCCGCCACCGGTCCGTGGGACAGCCTGCGGACTGTCCACGGCAGTCCGTAGGACTGCCGTGAGCAGTCCTTAGGATTGTCGTGAGCAGTCCTTAGACTGCCACGGCCGGCGGCGAAAATGCGTTGGCTGTATTCGCTGGGAATAAAATTCCCATAGGAATTTTATATGTTAAGCTTTTGTTATTCCGTGAGTTTTTATATGGTAATTTCTTTTGTGCGGATGTTTATCTTTATAAAGATATATAAATATATATATATATATATATATATATATATATATATATTTGTATATATTTACATATATATTTATTAGTTAATTTAATTATTCTGTGTTTTCTGATAAATATATATATATATATATATATATATAATTCAGTTCTGTGTACAATATACAGATATATATGTATTCAATTTCTTTTGATGAATATATTCTATTAAATATAACTGATAGTTAAACAAAGGCATGTATGTATATATTCTGTTATGTTTCGTTTCTGATTTAAATGATATTTTCTGTTAATTTAATTGTTATTTAGAAGATAAATATTTACATTTAGATTTTGTTTCTTTTCTGATTAAAAATAAAGCAGAAATTGTTACCATGAAAATAATAGTAAAATAGTAAGAAATCTTTTTTGTTGATTTTGTCAAATTACAACTCTTGAGAGGATAATGTTGATAGAAAAATCTAATTACGAAAGTAAAACAGCCTTGTTGTTTATTCTGGTTTTAGTATGACTGTATTTTAGGAATGGAATTTATTTTGGATTTCAACAAGTTATTTCTTTTATTTATTAACTCTTGTGGCCTTGTTGGGTTTGGACTTGTTATTTTATGGATGTGGGAACCCCTTTTATGTTAACTCTTTAGTCTTCCAGAGGAAGTTGGGTTTGTTGAATTTATATCTTTTTATCTTGAAGTTCTATTGAGTTATGTTTATTAATGGGGTGTACCGAATTATGAGATTTTATTATGGTATTTTTACTTGCGAGATGGTTTATGCCTCGCGTATTACTTTGTTGTCATACTTTGATGATTATGTTTGGCATGGTACAACCCCCTTGTTTTGATGGGTCTCTAGGGAGAGTGGCTCCTCGTGGGGGCCGGCACCCCGTTTAAGGGGAAGAGCTCAGGATAACCCACAAGTGAGTTAGTAAATAAGTGAAAACCTAATAATTAACTTAGGAGGGTTGGGTTGGGTAGTAATATCATTGCAAGATTTTAAAAAATGGATGCCTCGTCTTCATTAGTGCTTCTGCAGACTAATGGAAGGCTGAGAAGGCCGTGGTTGGAAAGGTCATGGCCTCGTCCTCACGAGAGGTCTACGGCTCCGCATGAGTCACCCTATGGACCGATGCCTCCAGTTGGGAGGAAGAGCACAGGACAACCCATGTAGGACTATGCGATGACACTCTCCCCTAGTAGCCCATGTGTTGTTTTATTGTGTTCCTCTGGAAGTGGGGTATGGGAATTTATTTAGATTGTTGTTTGAATTGATTTAAATTGATTTATAAGTATTACATCTTTAGCATGTATTGTATGATCTCATTTATATTGGGTTTATCATCTTGCATCTTTAGGACATTGTGATTTGATGTTATTGGTTGCTCCTTTTAATTGGTGTATTGTGTGATGGATCTATGTTGGTACTTTTTATTTGGTTGTACCCTTTTGTTGTCATTCTTGGTCGGAGTTACTTCTCTGTCACCTCTTAGCACGGGGGTGGTCGGGTGGAACGTGCTCCGCACACCGTTGGGTTCCCCATCAGCGTTCGTGGCTTCAATCTTATCCAGTTGAAGATTTATTACAGTTGATCTCATTGTATTTTGATAACTTGTATATTGTATTCATCCCACATGTTTGGGATTCAGGATGTAACTTTATGGATGATGCAACATTGAAAGATGATGTAATGTAATTATTTACTTTGTAATTTTAATTGGCTATGAAATGTATTATGGGTTATCTTGTGATAGAATTTATGTATGTACTTATCTTATGATGTCATTATAGCTCCTATTGATATCTTATGAAATGATGTTTAGTAATGTCTATTTTCAACGTAATCTCGTGGGGGCCCCAAAGGACATGGTTGATTTTGTTGTTATATATGATCATTTAATATTGATATGATGATTATTTATCTTCCTTTTAAAAAAAAATTATTTGTGCTCTTTTGTTGTTTGTTCTTTGGGGCTTGCACGGCAGGCGTTACATACATCCTTTAATAGTAGTCATAACATCATTAAATATGCATCAGTTATGCTGAAAGCCTCAACATGGGTCCAAGTGGGGTTTCCAAACCACAACAAGGTTCTATAAAATTAATTATCATAATCATATAAAACATCCTTGTAGACCTCAAAATACATACAACAATAATTACATACTTGATCTATCCATGATCAATGTCTAAGTTCTACTAGAGGAAAATGGGCCATACTATACCATTTTTAACATTGTATGAAGATGATACAAAACATGACCATATATGAGACTACTCGATAGTTTAATTCCACATGTTAAGATGACATGTATGTTACTAAGAACAAGGTTCTATAATAGCCTTTATATGCAATGGTCCCTATAATCATACATCTACATATTTAGCTAGGAATTAAAATACCACTCATCATAAATAACATATCTTGGACCATAGGGTCTTATGAGAAAAAATCCTCCAAATAAAATGTATACACCATGGTTATGTAATGCATTATAGTTATCATAAAATAAGTTCAATATTGAATTTCTTATGCCCTAGGGGTCAATCGATATTTTATAATCATATTAGACCTTTACCTTTATATCCACATACCATTCTAGAATTATATAGCATGTATTAGTTTTGCATTAAGTAGGGAGGATAAAATGGCATTAAAGGAATCATACTACACACATTTCCACTACAATAGAATTTCCTAAATGGTTCATAATCACTTGCATCTTGATATATTCTCAATATGACTAACACTTTTTAATAGACTTGCATAGGAATAAATAACAACCATCAATGCACTCTTTTCAATGTGATAATCATTACATATTATTAGAGTATTCCCTTGACACAAAATATCTGATATGACAACATTAGGTTTATAAATCAAGTGTTTAATATGATATTTTAATAGTAACAAGACAGATAAAGATCACAAAATCAAGACACTTCTTCCACTATCCAAAACCAATCTACTATATAAACTCAATTCCATATTGAAAGAACTAACCTAACTAAACATAGCTAAAACCTTATAATTAATAAAGAATCATACAATTATAATAACCATAAATGTATCTTTTAGCATTTGGCCATCACATGCTTTCATAGGTTCCATTCAGGTGAAAGCCACCAAAATATTATTTTCAATGTAGATTAAAGTTGTGGACTAGAAAGAAACAAATGCACTATATAAGCACTTAATGCGTTCCTATATACTCTCAATAGGTCTCAAGTAAGCAAAAATTCAATACTCATATAATTATCTCCCTATAAATCATAATGATTTACAATGTTCATAATATTTTTAAATTAAAGTTAAGATTTTCTAGAATTAGCAACTGCAATATAAATCATGGTGCCTTTAACCAAAATATCACTATGGTGATGTTATGGATTGTCTAATGTTCTGTCATCCCTATTTGTTTTTTTTAAAGGATCTATGAAGCAGTTTTTGCTTCATATTAGGAGAATTTAAGCATCAAATCATTTAAGTTTAAAAATACACATGGATCATTTCATGGAACTGCTAGTTATTATTCACTGTTCTACCATAGTCTCCCCTAAGTCTTTTCATGATAGCCGAAAGAGTAGATATTCAAAAACCCATACCATTGGAAATATTTTTTATACTTAGCTTTAAAGACAAAGTTGAAGATATCCATGATTCAAGTGCTGAAATTCGCAGTCCTTTCTCTTGGTGCTTTTAATGATGTGTTAATCCAATACTGCCACTTCATACTTCTAGGTCTTCATCTTTCTATGTTCTTGTAGCTTTTTCTCCTAGAATTTTCTCTCCTTGCATCTTCACAACTTCTAAGCCTTCCTTGTGATTTTTTGCACATCTCTAGTGTATTAAAAACTCCCATGGTGGCACAAGCAAGGATGATGTGGCAATGGTTGTTGAATTTGGTTTCACACTTGCCCTTTTCTTTTGCTCAAAAGTTTCAAAAGCCTTTTCAACAATCCTTTTGGTGCATATTTTGCAACCTCTATACTCGATGTGACCATATTTCTTTCTTTTCCTCCTACCTTCAACATCAACCTCTCCTCTTTTCTCAAATTCCCTTGCAACTTGCATTCTTTTACATTTTACCCTCTTGTGTTCTTTGCATTTCTTCATTCATTTCCTCCAGTGGAGAGGGTTTTGAGATATGTTATGCCCTTCTTATGCATGCACCTACGTCTTCTATTTTCTCTCGGGCTCTCTCTGTGTGTGCCTTTTTTGGTTCTCACCCCACTATCCCCTATTTCTTTCTTCTCTCATATTTTTATCTCCATAAAAGGAAACTCATGAATAATAGTTAAGCGATGCCATTCTGCTAGTCACTTAGCATTGATGGATGCCCATACCTTCATGTGGTTCCTGCATTGACACCCTCCCTTTTCATTCATTTCCTTCTTAAATGTATGTTGTCTCTTCAATTTCTTATTTTCTTTGACCACATGATGCCCATACTTTCACCCATATTGGTCTTCCCATGCTTTTGACTAATATGTTAATTAATTAATTAATTTATTTATCCACCCAATGTTCATGTAAAATGAGTCCTTTAGTCTAGGATGTGACAAATATATTGTGAACCCCATTCTACTATATGGTATTTAGTATAAGTAGGATTCATATGATCTATAAGTTAGTCATAGGTAATATTAAATAAAGGTGAATGCATATACTTTGTAAGTAATTCCACTAGTTAGTTAGAATAAAGTAATTATCTCACATTCATGTGATGGCAGGAGTTGTCTTTGGGGTATGCACATGGAAATGGGGAACCAAAAGGGAATCAAAAGTGGCCACTTTTTTCTTTTTTGAAATTAGTAAAAAATGATCTTGGATGAGGAATTGAAGATAACCACACTCAAAATGTGAAGACGTGACAATAACAAGATTTTTAATGCTCATAATTTAGTTTCTAAAGTACAAATTTTCAAAAAAAAATTGTTGAAGATTAAAAGGTTCAAATAGGGAGAGTACACAAAGTGCTCTTGTTTTTGTCAAAAAATATATAACATAGTATTCAATATGCTTCCCCTAATATGTTGACTTTTTAAAAGTACTTAACAAAACATTTTTGAGAAACATTAGCTAACAACATGTAGTGTATGCTTGAATTGTTTTGCTATTTTTTTTAATGAATATGTGAATTACTAATAATTTTCAAAATGAACACATCTTGAAAAATAAAAAAGTTGAGCATGTTCCCACCTAAATATTTTGAAAACTAATTGAAAGTTTTTATTTTTTACGTGTATAGAATAGAGTCTAGAATGTAAAAATATATATATGCAAGTTTGGATGAATAGATAAAATAGTGAAACCAGAAATACTATACATAGATTTTCAATTAAAAAAAAAGACACTAGAAAAATAAATTGAAGATAAAAAAACTTAATGTATTTGAAATGTAGAAAAAAATACATGGCCAAAAAGGTAAGAAAGAGCTTGAAGTTATTGTGGAATTTTTGTAGATAAACATAAAAAAGTGTGCAAACTTGATGGAGAGCACACTCAATATTTAGTTGTTTTCCTATATTTTGTAGAAAACATGTCTTTTAGAATTAACATGTAAATACAACACTTTGGGTTGGAATTCCAAGGAAATTCCAACCCTAAGGGTTGGTAGTTTCTAAAGAAAGTGAAAATGCAAGCGCATTATAATGTAGTTCAAAATTTAATGGTTTTATCAAACAATTGAATTTTGAACTGAACAACATTCACATTATTTTCTTCACTATCCAATTGACATATATTCAAACGGTAACACAAAAATTAGAGATAATTTGAAGTGATTTATTTATTGTGTTGAGAATAGGATGCCATTTAATTGCAATTCTAAACATTTTTCATGTATCTTCTAAGTCCTTGGAAAGTGTTCCCCAACACTAGGATTAGAAAGAGATTAAATTTGAATGAAATGAACATGTAAATCGACATTTGTAATTATTTCTAAATGATTGGAACATGTGGGGATGCCCAAAAAGAGCTCCTAAAAAATAGGAGTACATGGGGCACCCACATGGAAGGTGGAACCCACCTTGCTTAAGTTAACTATTTGGAGGATAAATAACACTTTAGTAATGCATGTAAAGATCCTAAAAATTAGTGATTGATATTTGCTGATGTGTTTTTTATGCACTTCTAAACACAGGCAGTGCGTAGGTGCACTACCTCTCTTGAAAGACAATCTTCCACAATCAAATTGCATAACACTATCCCAAGGTCTCTAATGTCAGGTCTTGACAGTGCTTGGAATATCTCAATTGTTTGATGTGATTTTCTGGAATCACAAGGCGGTCTTATAGATGAGTTACAAAGCATGGGAAGTTGGGTTTATAAATGCAGTTTCAAAGTGCTAGAAGTGAATGAACAGTGGTTGTCCACTCAAAACAGCAAGCTGAAACTCATCAAGTTCATCTGATTTGGCTTAATGGTGATGTTTTGGATCCTACTCTAACCAAGGATTAAAAGAAACAACAAAAGGATAAGGGTTAAGAAAGCTATTATAATCCTAAGCTACGAATGAACAGTAACAATGGTGGCTGCTAAAGTAGACAGGCTTCCTAAAACTAAGTTTTGCTTGACCAAGAGAAACCTACAGCTACACAAAACTAGTGCAATCTTCTAAGGTCTGCTGATTTTCAAATTACACATACACATCATGAACATGCAATTGAACTAGGTTGCAGCAATGACAAAAAGAAGCCCAAGCTAACTTTGCACAGTAGCTTGTCATCAACAAGTGCTAAAAGTATGGGCAGGAAGCTCATCAAATACTATAACAACAACACCATCATAACAACCATTCAAGAAATTAATACTAAAACTAACATGGAAGTAGAACCATGCATGCAAGATGAGAAAAATCAAAGAGAACATCCATAAAATCATGCAATGTTGTCTTCTATTGCTGCAAAATGCTTTTTACAATAGTTCTCCAACCCTTACAAATGAGGGGCAAGCCCCTATTTATAGTTTTTCAAAACCCAAATGAATGGCTAGGATTGAATTACATTGAATGGCCTAGATTCAATTACATTAGGGTTTCACCTACCCCATAATATTCAACAATTGAAAAAACATCTTTGTCTTTTCTCTGTTTTGTCATCTAGTGCCTAGGTGTTGTAGCAGTTTCGTCATTTAACTGATTGCCCTTTTACTGTAGCTAGAATTTCTTGAAAGCTACCCTCTTACTTGATGTGTTTGTAGTGCTCTTCCTTGGATCAAATGAGTCTGTCGATGATTAGCATCAATAGATTGGTTTCCCCTGATTCAGGTGGACAACTCCCTTATGCTTTGTTTAAGGCCACCCCCTTGCATTTTTGTCCTTGAATTTCTTAGCACAAGCCTTCTTCTAACGCCGACCCTATTGGTGGGTGCTAGCAGGAGAGGCGATCATGAAATGAATGGTGAGAAGAGCTATGTGTATTCCTTGTTCAACTTTCTCGATGGGTCTCCTGACGGACCTACAGTAGGCTCCTTGAATCCTGCATACATGAAGTTTCGTAAGTGCTTTCATACACAAATTAAGGAAAACGTTAGTCAAATCTTGCAAAATATTTGTTAGATCCATCCATGCATCATCAAAAGATCATAATATTCATATCTGGGGCTCATTTGGATCGAAAACATCAATGCAGACCCAAGGGGGCGGGCAACGAACAAGGGATAGCAAATCAGAAGGGAAATTCCCAGACCTCACAAAACATAGCAAAACTAAGATTTTTCAATTATAGCACATGGGAAAAGGGTAAGGAAGAGTGCCCAGAAAACTTCCTTAAAATTGGACTCATTTTACAAAAATGGAAGCTCAAAATGGCCACGGAGAGACGGAGTCCTGGAAATGGCCACAGAGGGGCCAGGCTCCGGAGGCCGGATTGCTAAGGGATGATAGATGTTCAAAATGGCTATGAAGGGCTGGAGTCTTGAAAACAACCACAGAGGGGCTAGGCTCCGAAGGCGAAGCTGCCAGGGCTCCACAGATGTTCCAAAATAGCCAAAGGGGGACGAAGCTCTGGAACGACCAAAAATTAACCGAATGTTGATGAAACCTTGGCTGTTCATTTAAGCACATCAAACACATCCTAGATCCAAAAAAGGTTGGCCCCAAAGTCAAAAATGTGGAAACCCGAGCGACAGGGGTCCATGGATGTTTCCAAATAGCCAAGGAGGAAGGGAATTTCAGAGGGAAAGTTTTGAAACCGCCGAAACTTAATGAAACATTGACGAAACCTTGGCAGTTCATTTAAGCACATCAAACACATCCCAGATCCAAAAAATATTGCCCCCAAAGTCAAAAATGTGGAAACCAGAGCGAGCGGGGTCCACAGATGTTTCCAAATAGCCAAAGAGGAAGGGAATTCCAGAGGGAAAGCTTTGAAACCATCTAAACATTACGGAACATTGACAAAACTTTGGCAGTTCACTTAGGGACCCCAAACACATCTCAAATCCACCAAAAAGTTAGCCCCAAAGTCAAAGATGTGGAAACTAGACTAACAAGGGTCCACGGATGTTTCCAAAATAGTAGGAACAAGACAAAAGGTAGAAAGGGGATAGGCGACTTTATTTCTCTACGGATTTGAATACCCTAAGTAGATGAATTTGGGTAGGGGGACTTGATCATTTCAAGGCACATGACCAATTTGGGCTTGGAAAATGGGGCACGCAAAAAAAAGAAAGAGCAAAGCCTCTTTTCAGGAGCAAACAAAAGGGGGTCCCTACCTATGGCGGGGCGTGTGTGCAAAACATGCACAAAAAATGGTGACTCGCTAGGGAAATTCTCTAGAGCATTTTGATGGAAAACTAGAATCACAAACCCATAATCTCTAGTTCCAACCTTCATGCTAGGGAAAAAAAACTAGACACCCAACCAAAGGATCAAAACTGCTAGCCAACTCAACCTTCAGTATGCTGAAAATCCAAGTGTGTGCAGTTGCGTTAATTTCCATCTTTTAGTTGCTACAGGAACCCAAGCTCCATCAAGTTAAGCTACGTAGTTTATTCTAACTCCAAAAGCATCTGGGACATTGCCTCACTGCCAATCAAGCATCCATAGCCCTGATGAGGGTGTCACTATGATTCTCCTGAACATTGCTCTACTGCCAGCCGGACGTCCATAGCCCCGGTAGAGTTGCTCAGATACCCCTGAAAAGTTGAATTTTCTCTTTCTTTCTTTTCTCTTTTCAGCTCTTTTATTTGAACCTACAAGCATTAAAGCTCATGCTCAGGGCTGAGAATCACAATGGCATTGAAGCAGAATTTTAGATTTTTCACTTAACTAGACTTCACAAAAGGCCCTACAGTGACCGTCGAATTCTTAAGATGTGTAAGAGCTGTAAGATTTCAGAATACATTAGAGTCAGACTAAACCAACAACTTATCCTCTTTGAATCAAACACCCAGATCACTTGACACTAACGGAAGACCTTCACCATCCACTCTAAAGACTTGATTAGAGTTTGACAAAGAAATACGTAGAACAACCCCAGGTGATAAGTATGGTTGTTGTTTGTAGAGATGTACCCAGCTAAAAACAGATGGACCCCGAGAAAAGTAGCAACAAATTGAAAGAAAACAAAAAGTAAACAACCTACAAAGCAAGCAACTTAGATCAAACCAACTAATCTAAGGAAAGCACAAAAGCGAAGTATTTACAGGAAACCTATACTACTCAAAACAGGCTATGTAAAAAGATATTTACAAAGAACTATGTTCATGAAGGGTGAGCCAACATTAACGTTCATTGAATTTCACAGTGCATGCACAAGAGAATGGGCAATCATTATCATTCTTAACCATGCAAAATTATCTTTATATTCTAAAGAAATAAATTCAACGTTGCAGCACTCAAGTTTAATCACGTCATCATGAAAAATCAACAATTGAGGAGGCTCGTTGAACCCATGGTTAATCCATAAATATGTTTTTTTCCCTCATTCCCATAATCAAAATAATAAGTGTAGTTATGAGAAATAATAGGGGCAAGGAAGGATAGAACCTAGATGTCATCACATGGAGGTGGCAATGTTGGACAATCGAGAGCAAGCACAACACCATTAATCGTTGCATCAGTAGCCTCGAGCGGGTGTGATGGAGGGTGCAACACTTCAGACATTAAGCTTGCATAAGGGTGGGAGGATGGGGAAGAAAACAACTCTTCTAATCAACCAATGGGATATACAACCCTGGTTGGCAGTTCTTCAAAAAGAAATACTTCTCCACATTGATCCTGCAAACTTGGGATCCACCTGGTTGCTGTCCTCAGACGATAGTATGCTGTCTCGTCTCCTTCCCCAAGTATCAACTTCATTTTTGTGATTTTTAGTGTCATGGGATGATGACATACATGAATCTATCCTATTGCAGCCATCCGAATATGAAGGAGGATCAACAATGATCATGGCAGAAGGACTGCAAGTTGCATCTTGTAGTCGGTTGGGTGCTTCATCTCTGTTAGCAGCTATCTCTGCATCTCTGTTAGCAACTATCTCAGCACCTCCGCCTTTGTCTTCTTCTTTTTTCTATTCATGCATCTCATCATAATGTTCACTCATTTCCTCTTTCTCACTATCGTTGTAAATGGAGAAGAAGCTCCTCTCCCAATCTGGAAACTCTAGTGCATTGTTCAAGGGCTCAAGGAGTATGTATTCATCGCTACCATCTTCTGGGATGTGCTCTTCCTCGACATGAGCATACCTCTGTAGTATAGTTCCCAATGGAAAGAAGTCATCAATTGATGGCACCTCATCAAGGGGGCCAAAATTCACTACACAATCTCCCTCCAAAGACTCGCCAAAAATTCCATCATCCATGGTATACAACTACTCTTCAAGAGGAAGAACTTCTTGGTAACTGGTGGACAACATTCCCGCTTGATCTACTTCATTGCTCAGAAATCCGAGACTATATTGTTGTCCTTCTATTGCTGCCCTAACATTCTCTTGAGGCCTACCTTTAACTGAGCCATCACTTGATTCAGACTTTTGGTCTTCTTCTTCAATATGGGCAGCAAGTGGAGGAGGTCAGGTACTTGGCTGCCTTGCTTGTTCTTTGACTTGGTTGATGGCTTCTTGGCACAGTTCGCAAGTGAACTCTGAGTGTGATGAATCATAAAGTCTGCACCAATTTGGCAGTAGAAATACCTCCAAATCCAGTTGGTATTTCAATTTGGACCAATCCTTTGCTAATCTAGAGATGAGCTGGCCATATCTTTCTGCTACTGGGTCCTCATCATCACTTGAAAAAGAAGCATGATGGTAGATAGCCATGGTGAGTGGTTGTTCCCACTCCTCCAAACTTTCATTTTCAGATTCTCGATCACTCTCATTAATGAAGGAGAGGTCTTCTAATTTGATTTCACTTATACCTTCATCATCATTTTCTACTGCTCCAATGTTGTCAACCTTTTCTTCTTCTTTTTCTTCAGCATTTTCATTTATTGTCGCAACATGCATGGCTATAGACTTTATTAGTTCATCGTCACCTACCAATTTCTCTTCTTTTGGAGTGGAGGACTACCTTTGATTGGTGGAGAGAAGACCTTCTAAATTAGTTTCAATCAGATTTTCATCAATGCACTTTGTTGTCCCAAGACCTTTAGCTCCTCCCTCTTGGTATTCATTTTCTATGTCTATTGTCCCAACACCAACTTGCATCCAACTAGTTGGTTCATCTTCAAGGTGCTGTCCTACAGATGTTGATAGCTCTTCTACCTCATGGGATGAATTCTCCTCATTGGGAGTTGGCTACTCCAACTTGTTCGAACAACCCTTGGCTTGACCAATGATGTTGTCACATGATGGACATATAAATTCTGAATGCAGTGCATTGTGAAATATACACCAACTTGCCATTAGTACTTCCTCCAATCTTGGTCCATCCTTGCTGCTCAAATATTCTTGGATCAACTCCTTGAATGCTTTGCCTGCCATGGTTGTCAACTCTTCCTCTAGGTCTTCGAGAGCCAAGGGCTGGTATATTTCCCAAAAGGAAATTTCTCCTTGCAAGACTTTTTCAATTCTGCTCAAAAAAGTCAGACACCCCAACTCATTGTGTCTGTGAGTGCAATGGATCCGACATCTATTTTCCAATGCAATTTTTTGCAATGGCTTCTTCAGTCTCTTGTTCAAATCTACATGCAATTGAGTGATGTCAATTTGTGCATGCTGCTCCATTTTGACTCTGCTTCTACTTGCCTTAAAAAAATTCTGATTTTTACCATTAAAAGAGATCTCCTTATCCCAGATTTCTTCTTTGAAAGTGTTCTTTTTGATTTGCAAATTTCAACTTTGTAGCCTCAAAGTGCCATCCCTCCTTCTAGCGCCAATTCTGTTGATGCATTTTTTATGCACTTCTCAACACAGGAAGTGCATAGGTGCACTACCTTTCTTGAAAGACAATCTTCCACAATCAAATTGTAGAACACTCTCCCAAGGTCTCTTATGTCAGGTCTTGACAGTGCTTGGAATATCTCAGTTGTTTGATGTGATTTGCTGGAATCACAAAGCAGTCTTACGGATGAGTTACAAAGCATGGGAAGTTGGGTTTGCAAATGCAGTTTCAAAGTGCTGGAAGTGAATGAACAGTGGCTGTCCACTCAAAATAGCAAGCTGAAACTCATCAAGTTCATCCGATTTGGCTTAATGGTGATGCTTTGGATCCTACTCTAACCAAGGATTAAAAGAAACAACAAAAGAAGGGTTAAGAAAGCTATTCTAATCCTAAGCTACAAATGAACAGTAACAACGGTGGCTGCTAAAGTAGACAGGCTTCCTAAAACTAAGTTTTGCTTGACCAAGAGAAACCTATAGCTACACAAAACTAGTGCAATCTTCTAAGGTCTGCTGATTTTCAAATTACACATACACATCATGAGCATGCAATTGAACTAGGTTGCAGCAATGACAAAAAGAAGCCCAGGCTAACTTTGCATAGCAACTTGTCATCAACAAGTGCTAAAAGTATGGGCTAGAAGCTCATCAACTACTATAACAGCAACACCATCATAACAACCATTCAAGAAATTCATACTAAAACTAACATGGAAGTAGAACCATGCATGCAAGATGAACAAAATCAAAGAGAACATCCATAAAATCATGCAATGCTGTCTTCTATTGCTGCAAAATACTTTTTACAATAGCTCTCCAACCCTTACAAATGACGGGTAATCCCCTATTTATAGTTTTCCAAAGCCCAAATGAATGGCTAGGATTGAATTACATCGAATTTCCTAGATTCAATTACATTAGGGTTTCACCTGCCCCACAATATTCAGCAATTTAAAAAACATCTTTTTCTTTTCTCTATTTTGTCATCTAGTGCCCAGGTGCTGTAGCATTTTCGTCATTTAGCTGATTGCCCTTTTACTGTAGCTAGAATTGCTTGAAAGCTACCCTCTTACTTGATGTGTTTGCAGTGCTCTTCCTTAGATCAAACGAGCCCATCGACGATTGGCATCAATAGATTGGTTTCCCCTGATTCGGGCGGACAACTCCCTTATGCTTTGTTCAAGGCCACCCCTTGCATTTTTGTCCTTTACTTTCTTAGCACAATCCTTCTTCTAATGACGACCCTGTTGGTGGGTGCTAGCGGGAGAGGCGATCATGAAATGAATGGTGAGAAGAGCTATGCATATTCCTTGTTCAACTTTCTCGATGGGTCTCCTGACGGACCTACAGTAGGCTCCTTGAATCCTGCATAGATGAAGTGTCGTAAGTGCTTTCATACACAAATTAAGGAAAACGTTAGTCAAATCTTGCAAAATATTTGTTAGATCTATCCATGCATCATCAAAAGATCATAATATTCATATTTGGGGCTCATTTGGATCGAAAACATCAATGCAGACCCAAGGGGGCGGGCAGTGAACAAGGGACAAGAAACTGGAACGAAAGTTCTCAGACCTCACAAAACATAGAAAAACTAATATTTTTCAATTATAGCACATGGGAAAAGGGGAAGGAAGAGTGCCCATAAAACTTCCTTAAAATTGGACTCATTTTACAAAAACTAGAAGCTCAAAATGGCCACGGAGAGACGGAGTCCCGAAAACAGCCACAGAGGGGCCAGGTTCTGAAGGCCGAGTCACCAAGGGCTAATAGATGTTCAAAACGGCCGTGAAGGGATAGAATCCTGGAAACTACCACGGAGGGGCCGGGCTCTGGAAGCCAGGCTACCGGAGCTGTACGGATGTTCCAAAACAACCAAAGGGGGACGAAGCTCCAGAAGCATCGAAACTTAACTGAATGTTGACGAAACCTTATCAATTCATTTAAACACATCAATCACATCCCAGATCCAAAAAAGGTTGGCCCCAAAGTCAAAAATGTGGAAACCAGAGTGACGAGGGTCCATAAATGTTTCCAAATAGCCAAGGAGGAAGGGAATTCTGGAGGGAAAGTTTTGAAACCATTGAAACTTAATGGAACATTGACGAAACCTTGGCAGTTCATTTAAACACATCAAACAAATCCTAGATCCAAAAAAGGTTGCCCCCAAAGTAAAAATTGTGGAAACCAGAGTGATGAGGGTCCACGAATGCTTCCAAACAGCCAAAGAGGGAGGGAATTCTAGAGGGAAAGCTCTAAAACCATCTAAACTTTATGGAACATTGACGAAACTTTGGCAGTTCACTTAGGGACCCCAAACACATCTCAAATCCACCAAAAAGTTAGCCCCAAAGTCAAAGATGTGGAAACCAGACTGATAGGGGTCCACGGATGTTTCCAAAATAGTAGGAACAAGACAAAAGGCAAAAAGGGGATGGGTGACCTTATTTCTTTGCAGATTTGAATACCCTAAGTAGGTGAATTTGGGTAGGGGGAATTGATCATTTGAAGGCACATGACCAATTTGGGCTTGGAAAATGTGGCACACAAAGCAAGACAAGAGCAAAGCATCCTATCAGGAGCAAAAAAAAGGGGGTCCCTGACTACGATGGGGCGTGTGTGCAAAACATGCACAACAATATTTACATGAGTGGACTTCAGTTCAGTTTAGTTATGGTTCAGTTATCTTTAGTTGCATGTAGTTAGTTTTAGTTGAATGCTAGTTGACTTGATTTGACTTGAGTTGCATGACTAATGAATTTAGTTGCATGAAAAATAATAGGTGGATACATTCATTTAAGTGGGGATGATCAATCATGCAAAATGTTTGCATGAATTGGTGGAGAGATATGTTTTAGCTAACTAAGATTGACTTGGACCCACCTTGGGTGTCCAAGTTCGGATGCTAGAGTTAATAGCTTTTGCATGAGAAGATATTTAAAAGGTTTAGTTAAGTGGGACCATTCTTGAGCGCCAACTTTGAGAAGCTTTTAAAATATTCTCTTGATCAAAGTTCAGTTAAGTGTTCAGTTTGGGGTGCCTAAATTGAGGAGACTTTGGTTTTGACTTCATGTTATGGTGTGGAACTCTAATTTCCCAATCTAGGCATAGATATTTGTGAGGACCTTTGTGCTCTTGATTTGAACAACTCTTTAGAGTTTACAATGCTCTTAATTTTCTATTAATTGCAGAAAGTTGAAGAGAGTTTCATGAGAGTTTATTGCAAGTTGTGAAGAAGCATTGTTGAAGGAAAATGAAGCATATCAATCAAGGATTGATATAGTATTATTGTAATCTTATTCTAAGGTTAAAAAATACAAGAACTATTGATTTTGGTGGTGGAGTTTTTTCCTAAAAGGGTTTCTCCACATATATGTTGTCACTTTTATCTTCCCATCTCATTCTTCTACAATATTATGTCTCTTTCTACAATTGGTAAAATTGATCTATAAAGATAATCATACAAAAATAATTTGTAACAAATAAAACTTAATTAGATCTATAGTTACATAGTTTTACAAGTTTTAAGCTACATAATTACCTTCATTTTCAACATTTTCTATTAGAGCTAATGGTTGGGTAGAGTTTGGGATACCTTTCTCTTAAAAGTTTGAAGGTTTTTTTGCTACAGTGGGAGATTTTACTATTGTGTTATTGTTGATTTGTATAAGAAGTGTGTTACAATGATTTCTACTTCTTGTTTAGATATTGAAAGATTCAATGGATCTAGTTATGATATGTGGAAACTAAAAATGGAGGATCTCCTTGGAGAGAAAGATCAATGGTTAGCTATTTGTAATGACACAAAGTCACCTACAACGATGTCAGATGAGGATTGGGCTAAGCTTGATAAGAAGGCAAGAGGAACCATAAGATTATGCCTTGCTGATGTTGTTCTCTTGAATGTTTCAGATGAAACTACCACATATAAACTATGGAAGAGGATAAATGATATCTATCAAACCAAAAGTCTTACTAATAAGTTATATCTGAAAAGATAGTTGTATTCTTTAAAGATGAAAGATGGTGATTCTATTGCATATCATTTAAATGTTTTTAATTTTATTCTAAGTTAGTTAGCATCTATAGTTCTAAAGCTAGAAGATGAAGATAAATGCATTTTGTTACTTTTTTCTTTACCAAAGTCTTGGGAAAATATAATTGTTGCTATCAATGGTAGTGGTGCAGATCCTAAGATGGACAATATAATTCCAAATCTCCTATCAGAGGAGATGAGGAGGAAGTCTAAAATAGGATCCCAAGATGTCTTGTTTGTAAGAGATAGGCCTAAGGAAATGGAACCTAAGGGAGACAAGAAAGGAAAGGGTAAGTCCAAAGGATGGTCTAAAACCCCTGGTAAGAGTAAGATAAAGTGTTGGAATTGTGGGAAACCTAGACATGTAAAGAGGGATTTTAAGAAAAAGAAAAAGAGTTCTAATGCTTCTATAGAGAAATCTTTAGATGACAGTAATGATGTATTGGTCATTTCATGTAATATTGTTAGTGATAACTCCTGGCTTATTGATTCAGGTTGCTCCTATCATATGACTCCTAACAAGGAGTGGTTCACTAAGTATACTGCATATTATGGAGGGAATGTCTTCTTTGGAGATAATAGAACAACAAAGGTTGTTGGAAAAGGAGAGGTAAAGTTGTGTTCTAGTGATGGTAGGGTTAAGACCCTTAATGATATTTTACATATTCTAGGACTTTCTAGAAATCTACTTTTTGTATCTAAGTTCAATGATTCTAGAATGCATGTTACATTTTACAAAGGTGGTTGTAGATTGGTGAAAGGGAATATGGTGGTTGCTAAAGGATCTCAAATTGGGACTTTGTTCAAGCTTAATACCTCCAATTTGAATAAATCAACCAATGCATATGAAGCTAAAAATACATGTATGTTGTGGCACCATAGATTGGGCCACATTGGTGAAAATGGTCTTAGGACCATTCTTAATAAGAAATTGGTTGATGGTATTCCTGATTATAATATTGACAAAAATTATTTTTGTGAGCATTGTGTGTTTGGATAGCAATATAGATCTTCATTTCCTAATGGAACAAATAAAGCTAAAATATTATTAGAGATTATTCATTCATATGTAATGGGCCCTATGGATATTGATTCTGTTTGAAAATCTAGATATTATGTCACATTTATTGATGATGCCTCAAGATACACTTGGATTTATTTTATGCATAAAAAATCTGATGTGTTTAATAAGTTTAAAGAATTTAAGGCTTTGGTTGAGAAACAATCAGATCATAAGATACAAGTGTTGAGATTAGATAATGGTGGTGAATATTATTGTAGGTAATTTGATGATTATTGTAAGCATGCGGGAATTGTGAGACAAATAACTACTACATATACACCTAAAAAAAATGGAGTAGCAAAAAGGATGAATTGAACCTTAATGGAAAGAGCTAGGAGTATGTTAAGTAGTACTAAGCTAGATCATTGCCTTTGGGCCGAGGTTGTAAGTACTTCTTGTTATTTAATCAATAGATCCCCTAGTTCATCTATTGAAGACAAAACCCCTTATGAAATGTGGTTAGGTAGGAAACCTAGTGTTTCATATTTAAGGATCTTTTGTTGTGAGGCTTTTTCTCATGTGCCTATAGAAAAGAGGTCTAAGTTGGATCCAAAAGCACAAAAATGCATATTCATAGCTAATGGTGAAAATGTAAAAGGTTACAAGCTTTGGAATCCCTTAACCCCAAAAATTATTTTATCTAGAGATGTGATTTAGGGAATTTAGAGCTTATTTAGGAGAAGAACAACCAAAGGAGAATGATACTTCTTGAACAGTGCATTTTGAGATAAATACTGAGAAGCATGAAGATGCACATGTTGAATAACAATTGGATGGATTGGCTGAGGAGAGTTCACAAAGTTCTTCTATGTTGGATTCAAAAGCATAGAAATGCATATTCATAGGTTATGGTGAAAATGTAAAAGGTTACAAGCTTTGGAATCCTTTAACCCAAAAAAATTATTTTATCTAGAGATGTGATTTAGGGAATTTAGAGCTTATTCAGGAGAAGAACAACCAAAGGAGAAGGATACTTCTCGAATAGTGCATTTTGAGATAAATACTGAGAAGCATGAAGATGCACATGTTGAAGAAAAATTGGATGGATTGGATGAGGAGAGTTCACAAAGTTCTTCTAAGATAGATGCTCATGATGAGCATACTAAGGAACAAGAAGAAGCACCTTTGAGAAGATCCATAAGACAATGGAATCTCATTCATAAGTATAGCCCACTTGATTTCCATTGTATATTTTCTTTGATGAGTACTAATGATGAACCTAGATCTTACAAGGAAGCTTTGTCTTTAGGTGAGAACAAGCTTTGGTCACAAGCTATGCATGAGGAAATGGATTCCTTGGATATTTGTGACACATGGGATCTTGAGAGTTTTCCCAAAGGAGGAAAGGCCATTGGTTGTAAATGGATCTTTAAAAAGAAAATTGGAGCAGATGGTAATCTCGAAAGGTACAAGGATAGATTAGTAGCCAAGGGCTACTCCAAGAGAGAGGGAGTTTACTTTAATGAAATATTATCTCATGTTGCTAAATTAACTTCTATTAGATTCTTTTTATCTATTGTTGTTGCTTATGATTTTGAGATAGAGCAAATGGATGTGAAAACTACTTTCTTACATGGGAATCTTGATGAGGAGATTTATATGAGGCAACCTAATGCTTTTGTTGTAAAAGGAAAAGATGAATTGGTTTGTAGGTTAAAGAGATCTTTATATGGATTGAAACAATCACCAAGAATGTGGTACCAGAAGTTTGATGCTTTTCATTGAAAATTGGTAATGTTAGGAGTGAGGAAGATCATTTTTTTTACATAAAATGTATTGATGATCAAAATTTAACTATTATCTTGTATGTTGATGACATGTTGTTTATTGGTAAAAAAAAGGTAATGATCAAAGAATTGAAAGCACAACTCTCTAGAAAATTTGACATGAAAGATCTAGGGGCTACAAAATATATCCTTGGTATAGAGATTAGCAGAGAAAGAGGTAACAAAAAGCTTTTCTTAAGTCAAAGCAACTATGTTGATACTATTTTGAAACAATTTAACATGCATGATAGTAAACCAATTAATATTCCTTTACCAGTTGGCATGAAGTTAAGTTTAGACATGAGTCCTAAATATGATTTTGATCATGAGGAAATGTATGAAATTCCATATGTTAGTGCAGTTGGTAGTTTGATGTATCCAATGGTTTTCACAAGACCAAATATAGCCCAAGTAGTGGGAGTTCTAAGTAGGTTTATGTCTAACCCAGGTAAAGAACATTGGACTTATGTTAAGAGGGTATTTAGATATTTATGAGGTACTTCTAATTACTGTCTAGTTTATCATGGTGCTAATGATATTGATATTATGCATAGATCATTGGACATACAAGGTTTTGTTGATTTAGATTGGGCAAGAGACCTGGACAGTCAGAGGTCAACAAGTAGCTATGTGTTTACTTTGTTTAGAACTATGGTTAGTTGGATGAGTAAGAGGCATCCCACAGTTGCTTTGTCCACCACAGAAGTAGAGTACATGGTTGCTACACATGCCACTAAAGAGGAATTTTGGTTATAGAGACTTGGGAAAGGTATTGGTTCTAATTGCAAGCAAATTAAACTTGAATGTGATAGTCAGAGTGCTACTTTTTTAGCCAAAAATCCTATGTATCATGTTAATACTAAGCATGTTGATGTTTAGTATCACTTTGTGTGAGAAATGGTTGAGAGTGGAAAGGTATTGATTGAGAAAGTTGACACTTTGATCAATGCTACAGATTATCTTACGAAACCAATTCCTATAGATAAGTTCTCTTGGTGTAGGATGGCCATTGGTCTTGAGTTTTGTACTTCATTTATAATAATGATTCCTTGTTTAGAATAATTGAAATGCATAATGTCAAGTAGGAGAATGTTGGGAATAGGATTCCATTTAATTGCAATCCTAAACACATTTCATGTATCTCCCAAGTACTTGGAAAGTGTTCCCCAACACTAGGATTAGAAAGAGATTAAATTCAAATGAAATGAACATGTAAATTGACATTTGTATTTATTTATAAATGATAGGAACATGTGGGGATGCCCAAGAAGAGCTCCAAAAACATAGAGCACATGGGGCACCCACATGGAAGGTGGAACCCACCTTGCTTAAGTTAACTATTTGGAGGATAGATAACACTTCAGTAATGCATGTAAAGATCCTACAAAATAGGGATTGATATTTACATGAGTGGAGTTCAGTTTAGTTATCTTTAGTTATCTTCAGTTGTACATAGTTAGTTTCAATTGAATTCTACTTGAATTGAGTTGACTTGAGCCGCATGACTAATGACTTCAGTTGCATGAAAGATAACAGGGGGATACATTCATCTAAGTGGGGATGATCAATCATGCATAATGTTTGCATGAATTGGTAGAGAGATATGTTTCAATTAACTAAGATTGACTTGAACCTACCTTGGGTGTCCAAGTTGGGATCTTTGAGTTAACACATTTTGCATGAGAAGATATTTATAAGGTTCAGTTAAGTGGGACCATTCTTGGGCACCAAGTTTAAGGAGAAGCTTGAAAGATATTTTCTTGATCGAAGTTCAGTTAAGTGTTCAGTTTGGGGCGCCTAAATTGAGGATACTTTGGTTTTGACTTCATGTTACAATGTGGAACTCTACTAGCACAATCTAGGCATATATATTTGTGAGGAGATTTGTGCTCTTGATTTGATCAACTCTTTGGAGTTTACAATGCTCATAATTTTCGATTAATTGTAGCAAGTTGAAGAGAGTTTCATGAGAGTTTATTGTAGGTTGTAAAGAAGAATTGTTGAAGGAAAAGGAATCATATCAATCAAGGATTAATATAGTGTTATTGTAATCTTATTCTAAGGTTAAATAATACAAGCACTATTGATTCTGGTGGTGGAGTTTTTTCCCGAAAGGGTTTCTCCACATATATGTTGTGTTACTTCTATCTTCTTGTCTCATTCTTCTACAATCTTTTGCCTCTTTCTACAATTTGTAAAATTGATCTAAACAAATAATTATACACAAAGAATTTATAACAAAGATCACTTAATTAGATCTATAGTCACATAGTTTTACAAGTTTTAAGGTACATAATTACCTCCATTTTTAACATATTGATCCTTCAATTGGTTACAGGAAAATACATATTAACTGTGGGTAAGTCCACAAAAATGGGGTGCCAAAAAGGGGTCTTAAGTGGCCACCTTTTTTCTAAAATCGAGAAAGACTAACCTTGGATGAGAAATTGAACATATTTACACTCAATATTTCAAGATGCAACAAAAACAAGTCATTGTGTTTTGAATCTACTTTCTAAAGTAATTTTTTTTTTTTTAAATGGTAGAGATTAAAGGGTTCAAAAAGGGGGCCACACAAATTGGTCCCATTTTTTCTAAAAAATATAACATAGCCTTGTTTCCCCCCTAAAATGTTAATTTTTTTAGTATTTAAAAACTTCTTTGGTTAAAAATTAGCTAACACCATGTAGTTTATCTCTGATTTTTTGCTAATTTTTTAATGAATATATTTGAGTTTTTACTAATTTTCAAAGTGGACACATCCTAAAAAATAGAAATTTGAGTGTGCTCCCCACTAAATTTTTTGAAAACCGATAAAAAATATATATTTTTGAATGTGTAAAAATGGAGTTTAGTTTCTAAAATGTAATTTATTTGGAATTTAAATGAATGGTTAAAACATAAATTAAAAAATACCAAGCATTGGTTTTTGACAAAAAATAGATACACCAACAAAAGAAATTAAAGATGAAAGCCTTAATATACTCAAAATATGAAAACAATTGTATGGTTAGATAGCTAAGAGAGAGATTAACATTATCTAGGTGTTTGTTTTACTTGACCTTGGAACATGTGCAAACCTGATGGGGAGCATGTTCGAGATTATGAGAATTTTTTTAGAATCTAAAAAACATGTATTTCAATGTTGGAAAGTCAATCAAAGCCTCTAGATTGGAAATATAAGGAAAATCCAAGAAAAAGGCTTGGAAATTACCAAAGCATGGAAAAATGTGAGTGTATTATAACACGATGACATTTTGTGAATGCATTAAAAAAAATTCCTTCTCTTTTTCTCTCTTTCTTGTCCATATGTTTTAGGGAAACTATATACATGAAATAAACATTTACATATGGAAATTTCATTTCTTATACTTTAAGTTATATTTCATGCATATAGTTTCAAGATGTTTGAGAGTGATTTTAGATCTCTAGGAGTTATAATGCAAGTTCTAGTTTTTGGAAGATCTTATAATTTTTTAGATAGTCAAATTTCAGTAGTCAACAAGTTGTATCATCTTTCTCTCTCACACACACTCATTATTTATCCCTTACACTCTAGAAATCTCTCTCTGTCTGCCCTTCCCTCACTCCATACCTCCTTGCCTCCCTCTCTTTCTCTCTCTCTCACATCTCTCCTTACTCACCCCTCTCTATCTACCTCTCCCTCCCTCTCTCTTTCCCTCTCTACTTCTCTCTATCTATTGTCTCCCTCTACCTACCTCTATCTCCATTACTCCCTACCACTCTCTCTATTTATCTCTATCTCACTTCTCTCTCACTTCCCTCTCTCTCTCCCTCCCTCTCTTCTTCCCTATCTATTCTTTATCTCCTAATTCCTCTCTCTACCTACCTCTCCATCCATCACTTCATAACACACTCTCTCTACACCTCTCTATCTCACCTCTCTCTCCCTCTGGCCTAACTCTCTCCCTCCTTCATTCTCTATCTACTTCTCTCTATTTCTTCTCTCTCTACCTCTCCTTCCCTCTCTACTTATCTTTATCTCCCTCTTCCTCTCTCTACCCACCTCTTCCTCCATCACTCTCTCTCTCTCCCTACCTCTCCCTTCCTCTCTCTATCCCTCTCTACTTTTCTATATCCCCTCTCTTTCTCTCTCCCCCTCTCTCTATCTATTTCTCTTTATCTCACCTCTCTCTCCCTTCTTACCTCTCCCTTCCTCCCTCCTTCCCTCCCTCCATTCTCTACTTCTCTCTATCTCCCCTCTCCCTCTCTCTACCTACCTATCCCTCCATCAATACCTACCTCTCTATCACCTCCCTCTCTCATTCCCTCTCTACTTCTCTCTATCTACCCTCTCTCTCTACCTCTCCTTCCCTCTCTACTTATCTTTATCTCCCCTCTCCCTCTCTTGACCTACCTCTCCCTCCATCACTCTCTCTTTATCTATCTCTTTATCTCTCTTTGTCTCTCTCTATCTCACCTATATCTCCCTCCCTACATCTTTCCCTCTCTACTCTCTATTTCTCCTCTCCCTTCCCCTCTCTCCCTCCCATATCTCTCTCTCCTCTCTATCTCACCATTATCTATCTCCCTCTTGTTGGTATGTGGCAACTGATCATGCTATACTGTATAGACCATGGTATACTATACACCCTGCCCCCCCACCCTTGCTAGGGTCCAGGGTCGGGCTGGGCCCCGGGCAGGGGTTCGGGGGCAACAGCCCCCTAGAAATTTTTTTTTGCCATTTTTTTTGCGTCGTCAGTGAAAAAAGAAAAATCTCTGAAAAAGAAAGAAAATCAACTTTGTATAACCCTAATTCTGGAAGCTTCTAAAAGCTTGTTAAAAGGGGTTGGGATGGGGGTTACATTATGAAGAAAAACATGATTATTCGCGAGATTGTAATAGATTTTACACTGGATAATAAAAGGATTGGATGGCTGCGGTTTGGTGGATGTAGCCCAGATTGGGTGAACCACGTTAAATTCTCTGTGTTATGATTTATTCTATGTATGTTTTAGTTTCTCTGTTTATTATTTAAAGCTGTATTTAATTGTTAGATATCTACCATCTCTAACCCTAACACCTCTCTCCCTCTTCTCTCTATCTCACCATTCTCTCTCTCTACTTCTCTTTATATCACCTATCCATCTTTACCTCTTGTAAGGCCTCAACTAATGCTTAGTCAAATTGGTGTTGGACATACAATTTAGAGGGGGAGTTGCTAACTGATCAGTTCACTAAACCCTTGCAAAGACTTTACTTAATTCTCAACCAAGGCTTTGTAAGCTTTTGATGATTCTAGCACTGTATGTGCATTCATGGAATCTACATTCTTATATCAAAAAGCATAGGTGGTTTACACATGTACAATAAAGTGGTAAATATTGGAAAAGTAAATAAAGCATTAACTTGCAAAATAGGAGAGATAACTTAATCTGCTATTGATGTTATGGTACCTTCAACTTAACATTGTAACTATTAGCTGCTAAACCTGAACTCTATAATTCACTAACACTATTAACTCTTACTTTTAACTACTTGACCTCTCCAGATAATGACTCAAGGACATTATAGAGCATAATTCATGATACAAGATATCATTCATGTGCATGTAGAATCTACTTGAAATAAATGCGACAATATAAGCATCTAATCTAATAATAGAAATTAAGGTGGGTGAATAGTAACTTGAGTGACCCTTGCTTGAGTTGTACCCATAAGAGAAATAGAATATGTGCTACTAGAATCAATGAATCATAATAGTAAACTAGAAAATATTTAAGTTGGGTGAATACTAACTTGAGTGACCCTTGATTGATTTGTACCACAAGAGAAATCAAATATGTGCTACTAGAATCAACTAATCATAACAGTAATCTAGAACATCTTTATTGCATATAACTAAACTCTACAATCTGACAAGAATATTCATAGATTTCTCACTCATGATCACACATAACAGAAAAATAACAATAAATTATTTCATGTGAAATAAAACTATAATATAAAAACATATATCTCTAACTAGATCTACTTCTCAACCACCTATCCAACTATACAAGCTCGAGAGGAGTTTTATTTGCATAAGGAATAAAAACAAAAATTAAATGTAGATGTTCACTCTCCTTCAAAATAGAGAGAGACAAAGTCTTTACAACTGAAACCATAACTGAAAAAGATAGAAGACAAATAGGATTGGCACTCTATCTTAATGGTTTGACTATGGCATACTTTGTAAAAATAATCACATTGGCTTCCTTATCAATACAGACTTCTTCCTCCTATTGTCTTATTAGATGATTTGGTGTCTCACAATTGAATACTTCAATGATCACCTTCATTACTCCTTTTAATTATCATGTCAGTGTTTTGGACTCTCCCCTGAAATCCTTTGGCCATGAGCTGGTCAATCTAGTTGCTATGGGCTATAGTTCTTCTAGATGCAAGAGCTTAGTTTCATCTAATGTATACACATCATAATCAACCATGAATAAACATAGAATCATATTGAATTTCATAAACATTCACACATTTATCCATGCAAACATCATCATATCATAATTATATTTTTAGATGGTAAAGTTTAGTTTAGGATACATAAAAGACAAAATATATTTAAGGTTTATGATTGTTCATGAGATAATCAGCTTGAAATGTTAAAAACCATGAAATAAAAGGAATAAAACTAACTATTTCCTAAGCCTATCATTCCCCCTGACTAGATTATTTTCTTCTCCTCAAGAAGTGTTTAAGACTAGAGATAGTTACTGAGATTCATTTCTCAAAAATCCATCACCACATCAACTCCCTTTTGACATGAAATCCTTGCTAGCCTCATATTCTTTGTTGTTTCAATTTCATCATGGTCCCTCTTTTTCCAATGTGGCACTGGATATAGGAGAAGTGGTGGATGAATAGTGAGTGAAAACCATTAAGTCCATTATCCTTGGCAATGTCTATATACTCTTGAGATCTAATAATGGCTATGAAATTATACAGGGAGTGTGGTTCCTTTTGTAAGGAAACTTGCAGCCATATAATGACAATTTCCACATAACCTAGAAGAGATATCTATGAAAATAAGTACTCATAATCCATATGTAAGAGAATAGACAACATACCCATCAAAGATGATACAATATATACATGTTAGAATTGACTGATTCAATGCACAACTCCCATGAAACACCTACAAGCAATTACCTATCAAAATAGAGAAGATCAATAAGTGAGATTGTGCTCAATAACCTAAGAATTCTATTGATGCAAATAACTTGGATGAATATTACAAATGAATGTGCATGCTTATATAAGCAATGCACAAGCAAACTCTACATGTGGATTTGACAAGATAGAGACAAGTGTACAAATCTCATGTGCAATGAGACAACTTGTCCTAAATTTAGTCCAATCTAATAATAAGAATCAAACTAAAGATTAAACATCAAATACCAAGTTTAGCTTAAGTGAACTAAAGTAAAATAGCCTCTAATAATTAATTGATGATAAATTAATTACCAGATAATGACTTATTTACTCCAACACCCCCCCTTAAGTTTAACTAAGGGAGAAACTAAAAAAATGATAAAGGAAGCTAAATGAATGCATAATGAGTCTCAACTACAAGGCCTAATGAGGTACCCATGTACACACAAATGAAATCTCTCATAACTAGAGAAAAGGAGAAAACCACATAGGAAAAACTCCTCTCCAAAAGAGAGAAAAAGAAATGACTATATTAGAGAAAGAAGGATAGAAGGAGGACTCAATGTGACCCTTCAAAGACTACTTTTGTAATGCAAGTATAATAGATGTCCCCCTAATAGGAGAGAGAAAATGAGGAAATGAATCCCCCCCAAAAAGAAAGAGCTCTCATGCTAATGATGAAAGTTTGAAGAAAAAATATTATCCACTACTTACAAACAATATTTCTCCCCTTAGGAAGAAATAGATCCACTAGTGATTGGAGTAGCCAATCCAAAGGAATGGGTGAATAAGGAATCCACACCCAAATTATGTGTGCCTTTGAAAAGTGCTCATGTGTCCACATGTTAGAAAGAAATGATTTGTCGATCCAAAATCATGTGAAGAATGATATAGAACAAGCTGCAAAGGTGATGAAGATGGTGGGCCAATAATGGTGATGTGGCTATCAACAAAGAGGAGATGAATGTCCTCAAACTAATCCTCCAGATCTACAATAGAGGACTCTACAAACAAGGATGATATGTCTGCAAGATATGAATCCCAAGTAGTGATTTCTGGAAGATGTATGATGTCCTGTTGCACTAAATCATTAGGGGCCAAATATGTGGCGATGCCAAGCCGATCAAGAACAACAAAATATGATGATAAAGTCTCAATTTGTAGAGTGGGAACATGAAGATAAGTATTTGAACCATCAGAACATGCAAGACCTATGATATACTCAAGCTCCTCTAAATTATCATCATCAAAGTGTATGGAATTTGCATCTGCAAGAGGGATGAGACAATCTGTAGAAGGATCCTCTTAGTATGGAGAGATATGAGGGTCTCCATGGATCTCCTAAAGTCATGCCTAAATTATGTGGGGACATTCAATGTCTGATACAACATACGTAGTGTCATGATCAACACTAGAACATATAACCCCTACAATATGATCTCTGATGATGCCCCATGCTGATAAACTCCTTGGTGTGTTTGGTGTAGGTATGAGTCCATACAAATAAAGAAAAATATCAAGCCACCTAAGATGTGTCAAGATTCCCATTTTCCAAGACTCGTAGTTATCCTTATCCAAGTTGATCATAGAAGGATGAACAGAAAAACCCATGATACTCACTCAAATGAAAAAAAATAGAGACTAATAATCTCAGTACTAATAAAGCAGATCAAATGATGTCATCTCATGCAAAAAGATCCTTTCCAGGTGCCAAGATGTTCAAGTAATTAAGCAAAGTGTGAAAAAAAAAATACTAAATAAAATGTACCTAAGGTAGATTTTGGAAAAAGTACATGAATAGATCTAAAGCTTTGAAATACCTTTCCAATGTTGCTTGAATTGCATAAACAAAGATACAAGAAAAAAATTATGAGCTTAGAAGTGAAAAATGAAGATCTGAATTTGACTAAGAATAGCAGGAACCATGTTGGCATAATCTAATAATGATACTTGAACCACTGGAAAGTACTCAAAACTAGCATTTTGCGATATCTTGCTTGCTTGATTTCAACATCTTATTCCCAAGTTATGCCAAAAAGAATAAAATAGCTCCTTTATGACAAATCAAGGCTAGGAGGGGCCTTGAGACCTATCTATATGATGACATTAGCATGATGTTATGTTGCCATTAGAAAAATACAAGCTTAAATTTAGTGTGTGCCAAGCCATCAACGAAAAAGAATTTCCCCCTTGCTAGATAAAATTTGACAGTTGCCAAAAAAATGTCACTTGTGTTAGAGTATGCATTTGGAATCTTCCAAGATTCCCTTCATCAGTTTTCACACCAATTGAATTGTTGGTAGTTGGGTTTCTTTTTCTTGCATCAATTTTATGTTTCTACGCCCCTATGTTTTATGGTTGTTTAAGGGCAGCCAAGCGGCGATGATTTGACAACTGATGGTACCTTGTGGGGCTATGCAAATATGGTCTGCACCTGGTACGAGTGGACAAGATTTTTAAAGCCTTTAAAAACTTCTTTTATAAATTTCTTTTTAAAAAAAAAATTCAAAAATCTTTTTACTTTTTTATTTTATTTAAGTTTTTGAAAAAAGCTAATGATTTTTTTTGACAATTGTAAGAAAAAAATATTAGAAAACCTGTTCTTTTGAAAAAATGTGTATAGAGTTCCATATAGGGGCCATATGACCCCTATGGAAAAAAAATACTTTCTTTCTCCTGAGTTGAAAATGGTCGAATTATATATCAAAATTTGTGCAATCAGCCTCTTAATCGCAATGGTGAGGTCGATTTTGCTCTAGGACGCACCAAAAAGAAATATCAAGGCCAGATCTCTTTAGAAATTGAATAGGGGGCTACAAATATGAGCTCTAATACCATGTTAGAATTTATTGATTCAATCCACAACTCCCACGAAACACCTGTAAGCAATTACCTATCACACTAGAGAAGATCAACAAGCGAGATTGTGCTCAACAGCCTGAGAATTCTATTAGCCCAAATAACTTGGATGAATTTTACAAATGAATGTGCATGCTTATATAAGCAATCCACAAGCAAACCCTACATGTAGATTTCACAATATAGAGAAAAGTGTACAAATCTCATGCAATGAGACAACTTGTCCTAAATTTAGTCTGAATAAGAATCAAACTAAAGATTAAACATCAAATCCTAAGTTTAGCTTAAGTGAACTAAAGTAAAAAATCCTCTAATAATTAATTGATGATAAATTAATTATTAGATAATGACTTATTTACTCCAACAATAACTTGGTAAAACCCTCAAGAGGGAAAAACCTAGCCTCCAAAAGCATCCATACTCCATCATATTAATCAATAACAAAGAAAATACAAGAGTTACAATGAAAACCTTTGAAGCATCAAGCCCTTTGTTGATGTTTTTTCCAGGTGAACCTTGAAAATCCTCTAAAGGATAACCAGTCCTTATGCTTAATAACTTCAATATTAATGGCCAAAAAATAGGAGATGGATAATACACTTTTCTCCCCTGCACTTTAGTCTCTGTAAAAGCCTAGGAGGGTAATCCTACATAATGTACCTATGAATTTATGCAGCCAATAACCATATACATTGCAAATAGCAGATGAACTCTCATGTAGGTGCTCAATAAATGGAATATGTCAAAAGTATGGCTAATCCTTCACAACACTCAAAATTTAGAGCATGAGAATAAAGAAGTACATTGCACTTCCATAAACCAAACATAGAACAAAAGTTTTTAAAAATTGTTTGTATCTATAGATTGTTTCTGAGGATGGGGAAAGACAACTATGCAAGACCATTTCCTACCTTGGGATATAGAGTCACATATCATACACATCATATCATAATACTATAACATAAAACTTGATGGTCTTTTGCTAGATTATCACCTTATGATAATTAGACCCAAGCAAGCTTATTATGCAACATACTTATTAATCCCTAGCAAATGATAACATGCCCATTAGTTAATGTAAACCATTTAATCTATCCCTTATAAAAACAACAAATGTGCTTGAAAAAATGATATAACCCTTGATTACATAGTTTAAAGCATATTATCACTCACAATTGGAGAAAACTACATAATAGATTGTATTCATATATGTGCATTCAAGTTATAGAAGCATTACAATATATGGATTTACAACATATGGAACTTTACCCTTAATATTTAACAACCATAGTACATAGCTTCTTTCATGGACATAACCTAAAGCCAAGAGTCTTCCCAGAAATCAGAACCCCTTACAATTGAAACAATTTATCATTTTAAGAGAAATGAGAAAACAATAGAGAAGCCCTAGAAAGAAATCCATGATGGAACATAACACATTTGAACTCCACTAATCAACAATAAAATGGCATTTATAGAATGCCCCTTTACTTTTGATTTTTCCTCTCTAATCAATTTGCCTTCACTTGAAAATCTTGTGCACAAAATTACCCTGCATGTAAAAACTATTTTCCAACTCCATTTTCACTTAACAGTGAAAAATACTTCACTTATGGGTCAAAACCCATTCACCCAACTATTAAAAATTCTTTTAAAACTTGTGTTTTAACCCCGTCAGCTATTCATTTACATTTCTTATAGTTCACTTGCAAGTTAAAAACCAGATCCAACTGCCCCAACAATGGAAACACAAAAATAACAAATCATGAAATGGATTTATAGGTCATTTTTTCTTGGTTCATAGGCAACCAAAAATGAATGAAATGCATTAAAATTATTTCCTAGAAAATAGAAAAGGTTGATGCACCTTTCTGGAGCATAAAAAACAATTTTGTAGCTTGCAAAGACATTTAAAAATCAACCCAAAGCTAAAAATTATGATTACATCCTACAGTTTAATTCCCACCAAAAGACCATGCCACGAATAGTTGAAGATGCCCCTCAATACATTGAAAGAAATATTAAACTCTACCCTTTATAATTCCCACATGCCTCCAAATAAAATCCATCACAAGGAGGAAGACCATCATTGCTTTGTATTTGCTTAGCCATCCAAAACTGGTGATGAGCAATTAAAATTATGAAGGAAACAATTTTAGTGTTTGAAAATATGCACATGGAAATATTTGAATGCAACCTCTTCAAAACACCAATGAGATTTCATTGGAAATCGCTGATTTTAACTTGATCTTCCCATTTAAAATTGCGTTAGGAAATGGTTGAGAAACTCTTCAAACTTCAAAACTTCACGCTAATTCCTTTCACCAATAGAATATAAGAATTAAAACTCTTTTTCCAATAAAATATTAATTAAATTTTTCATAAAAAACTCATCCCTATCTTCCATTGCATTGTTGGTTTGAAATTATTTTTTCACTTCAAACTGGTGATGAGCGCTGCCACCACGAAAGATTTGAAGCTTTTTCAAAGTTTTCCATGAAGTGCACTAGCCAATGGGAAAGAAGAATTAAACGTTGCTTAGCAATAAATTTTTTTGAAAATGCATTTAATAATTTTCCCTTTGATGTTTTCCCATAGCCATTGCTTGATTTATATTATTTCTACCTTGTGAAGTTCAATAGAGTCTCAATTAATGATGGGCAATGGGATTTGAGCCATCGTTGATTTGTATATGTGCAGCCTCTTCAAATCCATGATAGGTGATGGAGTTAAAAAAAATTTGATTGTCATGGAGTTCTTCAGCCAATAGAATTTAAGAATTAAAATTTCCATCAATAAAAATTCTGTTAATGTTTTATTTCTACCCTAAAACTCATATTTGCATAGAGGCCATCTTTGATTGGATTTCATTCCTCTACCTCAAATTGGCGATGGGCCATGGAGTGTGAAAAGTGCATTGGAAACCTTGAAAAATGTGTTACAACTCCCCTTGCCAATGAACATTTAATTGACCTACCAAATAAAAGACCATTGCATAATATAATGCATCACTGAATTGATTCTCACTTTCCACTTCAAATTGGTGATGAGCGATGGACTTGCTGCCCTGAGCTGCCATGCCTTGACCAATCAGAAGAAAGAATTAAACTTGCTTTTCCTCAAAAAAATTTGAAAGTGTATTTTATATTTTCCCTAAATGTATTTTTATCTTTCCATAATATTTAAAATATTCAAAAATATTTTAAACATTAGCATTAGCAATATTAGAAAAATTGCAAATTTTAATTATCTATAGGCCAAACAAAGAAATTTCATTGCATGCAAATGGAGACCCCTAGAGCTATTTTTTTGTGTGTGGACATGATCAATTAAAATAATTTTTTTCCTAGCCATCAAAATTTAGGCACCTCCTTTGTAAACTGGCATGCAAAACGTGTTCGTCGCACTTGAAATACATTAAAATAATGTATAAAATGACCTCTTTTTTTTATGAAATTGGAACTAGAGATTTTTTAGACAAAAAAAATATGGGTTGCCTTTGGAATTATGAAATTTGAAACTTTCTAGAACACCAATTTTAGCTCGGTCATAGTCAAAAAATGATTAAATAGCACATCAAAACTCATCCTGGGGGCACGAAATTGAGCAGGTGTGTTACCATATGTACTAAAAAACATTCTACCAAAGGTATTTGTAGGATGACCTCCAAGTTAAAAAAATTTAATAAAAAAAGAGGGCCTTCAGAGTATATTTGATAGAATATGAGCCTAAGCTCTATCATTAAATTGAAAGGGCATAGGCACTTCAAATTTGCAAACTTTGAAGGTGACATCACCCTCCAATGCACTCATATGTGTCCAAGCATGAATCTACAAATCCCATGCCATGCTTCACAAATGCATTCTTTAGAAAGACTCAATAATAATAGCCAAACCACTCAGCCAACCTAAACTGCTACACATGTGTGCTTTTATAGACACAATCTCACACAAAATACAACTAGTGGTAGGGTAAAACTATGTACCAAAAAACCATGTGAATACAAAACCACTAACCCCTTATTTAATATTGGGTACTAATAATTCACTTTATTTAATATTTCCACAATATTAAATTATTATCACATGTCTTCCACACATTAAATAATAATACAATGCTACAATACAATATCAAGTGGTCCCTAAATAATTACCTAGTGTGATTAACCACACCACCAAGGTGCATTACAACTAAATAATTATTTAATTATAACATTATAATAAATCATTTTATGCAATGGTGTACAACACCATATCCCAACATTCTCCCACTAGTATACATTACATAAGGAATCGATACATGAAATACATTATCATAGCCATACATGTAACCACATGAATCTCCAACATGCTCTCATGCTCCATCAAGATACCTACAATAAGAAAAACGTGACCACCATCTCAAGTACGAACTCCTCTCATCCTCCAATGTGCCACCTATGGAAGAATAGGAACATTTCAAGGTCAAGATACACCAATCCATGAGCACAAGCATCAAATCCAAGTGATAACAAAGCCTCTAACCAAGCTGTTTTCAACTAAAAGACCCACACAATCAAAAATAGCATCCACAATACATGCTAATACATCCAACCATCCATACCTCCAAGGTATCAATACATTAGTATACTCATGTCAAGAACATATACAACCCATAACCCACAATCAAGCTCCTTGTATCAAACTTGTCAATAAAGAACATAGATATCTAGGTGTAGACACTGAAAATTGACCACTTTTGTTTGGTTAATTTACCCCCAATTCGACTGATGTCATATCCTCCATATTAATTAAATAATACCCTATTATTTAATTAATATTCATTATCCCTTATCCTTTCATCCTAATTTATTTCTTCTATCATCTTTAATCCTAGCCTAAAGTAAATAATTATCTTTAATTATTTACTCCCATCACTTATCCCTTTCGTTCAAAGAATTAAATAAATAATCTATTTATTTAATTCCCTCATGTCACATCCTCCATAACCTTTCTCTAATCCTGATTAATTTTCATAATCCTAGATTAAGGATGTGCACATTCCTAATCCTTGATTAGGGAGGTGTCACATCCTCCATAATATGCAAATGGATCATTAATCCTCATTACCCACCTAATCATTTTCCCAATCCCTCACATAACCTAATCATTGATTAGCTATCCTAATCAACCCCTTAGTCAACTCTCCCCATCCCCCATGGAATTTTAAATTCCTTTTTATCTTCCCAAGGTCCTTTTGAGGAATTTTTAATTCCTCTCTCATCTCCCAAGGAATATTAAATTCCTTTTCTCTTTCCCAAGGAATATTAAATTCCTATTATCCTTTCCATATACATTAAAAAGGAATTTTTAATTCCTTTGGTCAACTCTTGATCTCAACCCTTGATCTTCTTCCCCCTTTCAATCTCCACCGTTCATTCCTATCTCCCTTGCTAAATGGCTAACACTTCGCTATTTTTGCATTCTCAACCATCTCATTCACACTCAATCTCTCATACTATCACCATAGTCAAATCCTTGCAACCATAGCCATCTTGCATCCATCTTGTGAGCAAAATAAAGTAGAATCTAGTTGTTATGTTGTTGAAATCAATCTAGGAGCACACATATCAAGCCATCAAAAAGGGAAAATAAATCCATCAAGCTCAAACATGGTAAAAATTGGTTTTATTGTCATTTTAAGTTTTTTTGATGAATATGCATTAATATATATTAAATTAAAGATTAAAATACATATTCACAAAAAAAATTGGGTGGTAAGAAGGTACACCCCTAGAGTCACATGGGTAAAACCTAGAAAAGCAAAAAATAACTAGTCACATGGGTGTAATGTAGAAGTCCATGATAACAAACATTAAAAAGGCCATTAAGTGGCCAAAGTAGTGCCAACAAATCTAGAAGGGTCTTTGTCATTCATTTTATTTTCCCATACATCAACGAGGTTTGGAGTGACGTTAGGAGGGGGACCCCAACCATCATTAGCTTCTTTTTCTTATCTTTATCTTCCTCGTGTTGAGGTGAGATTGCAAGTGCAAGCTGCGAAAAACTTTTACCAAAGCTAGAAGTAGGAGTGTCATCAGAGGGCCACCCTTGGCCAACCTGCAAAGGAGGAGAGCGATTCCACTAAGGAGGGTGAGAACCATGCTGAAGAGGAGGCTAAGAGTGGGGGCATGCAGAGCCACTCTAATACTAGCCCTAAGAAGGTGACCGACTGTGGGAGGAGGTGGGAAAAGTAGGCACTCGAGCAATAGTACATGGGGAATTTCCACAGTGATCCAAAAGAACCTATAGGTGAGCCACCTCAACTGCAACTTTATTCACCTGCACCTAAATCTGTAAGAGCACATTAGAACAAATAATAGCTCTAGAATACAAAGAAACTTCTTTATCCATTTGAGTATGAGAAAATATGCAAGCATTTTTGTCATTCCAGATAGTGATGAGGATTTCCAACTAGAAAGTATGCCAAAGCTGGGTATACTTAGCAGGAAGTCTAGGCAAGTCTCCTAGAAAAAAAATATGCCAGGAAAAAAGCTTTCGTCTAAAGGGCTGAAAGAAGTCATAAATCCAAGCCCAAAAATTCTAGGCTCTGGTGCAAAACCAAAAGAGATGCTTAAAAGACTCAACTTTCCCATGGAAAGGGCAACGAGGGTCCTAGACCCCTAGGTGAATAAGCCAAGAACCCCTAGACAATCCTTCAAAAAGAATACACCAAGAAAAGTGGGCAAGTTTTGGCTCAACACTTGTAGACCAAGTGTCAGAGAATCTTTTTTTCCAGGCATGAGTGGGAGATTAAAGAAGCCACCTTTGGTTCAGACTTTCAATCATAGCTAAGTGTGGTGAAAGCCACCTATAACCAAGCCTAGGATTGTAATTTTTGAAATGGGTGTCTGGGTACCATTTCTAGTCCTTCCACCAGGGCTTGGACCCATGAATTCCCACCTTATGAAGCATTTCTATAGGAATCTAGCATTCACCAAACCATCATAAGTAGCATGACCTTGGTTTTGAAGTCTATAAAGGGAATGAAAATCTTCTTGTGACATGATGCACATTGTGGGTCTATGAAACACCTAATGTAAAGATTGAATACCTTTCTTATAGAATATGTGTGCCTTAAGCCAAGGCAACTTATCCAAAGGCTAACCATTGTTAGCAAACATAGGTGACCACCAAACATTTTGTTGATTGAGTGAAATCCCATCAAAGAAACTAGAGCCAGACTAGCGGAGCCAGGGCTTAGCTGCCTACCTGGCTCTCCAAATGCTTTTGGCCATATTTGAACTAGTTCCTTCATGACCAAAAGGATTTGAAAAACAATCCCCTTCCAAGCGGGTCTTTGAAAAAGAAATCCTGACTAAATACAATGCTTGAGGAGAATTTTCTAGGCCTCATCTCTAGTAAGGGCATGAATTATTCATTTTACACACAAGGAAGTCCCTTGTCATTGAGTGGAGAGCATCCCAAGTCCTCCAAAATCTCTAAGAAGTTAGAAAAACTACCAAGCGACATGGTGAAACCCTCCATGGGACTTGACAGAAGCCCAAAGAAAGTCCCGAAGAAACTTTTTGAGCTTTCTATAAGCCACTTTTTAAGGGGCCCAACAAGAAGAATAATAAACATGGGTAGCTACAAGAATTTAGGAGCACACTTGGAATTTCCCTGCTAGAGAGAGGGGCTTAGTAATCTAGTATGAAATCTTTTGCTCAACTTTGGTAAGAAAAAATTTCCATAGCTCAGCAGAGAGGCCTAGAAAGTAAAGGGAATGCCCAGGAACTAGAAGATTTCTCCTAGCCCAATCCACTTGCAATTGTACTATTGAAACCAGGGAGGAATGGGCAATATAGATTGTCAATAGCACAAAATTTTGTGCCATTGAATAACAAAACCAAACATAAGGAAGAATGTATTAAGACATCCTAGGGCCACCTTAATATTATCTTCTTCCTCCAGGAGAGTGAGGAAAGAGTCATCAGCAAAATGGCCATTAACTAGTTGGGTCTAAGAGTTGGGTAGTGAGATTCCTTTGACACACTGCTGAGAAACTACATTGGCCAAGAGGTAACCAAACCATTCAGCAACAAGCATATAAAGAGAGGGAGCAAGTGACATCCTTGCTGAATGAAACAAAAAATCCCAAAGGAAAGACATTGGTGGCCATTAATGCTGATACAAGTAGAGGTATCTACAAAAAGCAATTGAACAACCTAAATAAAATTAGGCCCAAACCCCAAGGCGTGCAACATAGCAAGAGTAAAAGGCCATTTGATGTGGTCATAAGCCTTCGAAAAATAAATTTGAATGAAAACATCTTTCTAGTTTGAGCACCTAGCCCACTCTATGCCTTCCTAAATAGCAATAATGTTGCCGAGAATAAACTTGGATTTGATAAACCTAGTCTGCTCCAGAGGTAGAATTTTAGGTAAAAGATGGAGATCTTCAGAGCCAAAGCTTTGTTGATGATTTTGTAAGAGAAATTGAGAAGCATGATAGGCCTCCAGCTGAAAATATCCTCAAGATCTCTAGACTTAGGTATGAATTTAATATTTCATTTTTTTATTAAGTTTCCTAGAGATTTAGCATGAAAGACTTCTAAATAAACATTGTACAAGTCATGCCCAACACACTCCCAAAGGGCCTTGTAAAATTCACAAGGGTGGCCATTAATCCCCAGGGCTTTTTCATCAGCCATGGAATGAATAACTTCCTTATGGTCTTCAATTGTTAACAATTGATCCTAGAAAGTTCTCTAGGCTAAGGAGAGCCTATTTGGCACAACAACAAGGCAATCCTGGAGGGATTGTTGTCACATAGGTGTGGATTCTCATACAGTGAAGACTTGTTCATAATGTCAAACAAAGGCCTAGAGAATGTTGGGAAGCTCAAAGAGAACTTGAATTACATCTTTAATTTTTTTAATGCCTAGAGATGAGTGCCTAGCACGTAGGGCTAGAAAAAATCCTTAGAGGCACAGTCGCTAATTTTTAACCAATGTAACCTGGCTTTGATTTGAGCACCTCTAGTAGCATAATTATCTCCAACTTGATTTTTGTGCCTTAATTCCACCACCCTGACTTGTAATGGTGGGAAAAATGGGTTGGCCACCAATGTCTTGGTTGTTGAGTGCAGGTCAGTAGTGGTAGCCTCATAAGACTACCAACAAAATATGGCCAGCTGGTGCCCATAGATGTGCAAAAATCTAGTTGTGTGTGTGATAGCATCATTCCACCAAGTAATCCAACCTGGATGATGAGTTGGCCTGCACTCCAAATTCTAGACTCTACAAATGTGGGCCAGAGTGGGATGATGAAAAAGAAAAGATGTGTTAAAAAAGAATTGAGTTTTACATGTGTGAGGCTATCTTGTCTCCCATTCAATGGGAAAAGAAATTGGGGAAATGATCGGACAAAGTCACATCCACTAATAGCTTAACCAAGAGAGAAGAACTGTCAAAAGAGGAAAAGGATTGAGCCAAGATCATGGCATGATCAAGGAACTTAAATATCATGTTAGGGATAGCCTTGTAATTACACCAAGTGTGCCAGAGAGAATGAGAATGGCGACGACCAGTATTGGGATCAAAAGGCCCCAATTTATTCTGCATGTAAAACCATGCCTCCCTTTCACCAGCTGCCCATCTAAATGGCAAGGTGCCATCTTTGTCATAGGCCATTTCAACCATATTGAAATCCCCACACAGTAACCAAGTAGAAAATTGAAATGAATCAACAATCTAATTCCAAAGCAAGGAGCATCCCACAAAATCATTTGAAGCATAAACATTAATAATCCCAAAGGAATGATTATCAATGTTGAGAAGGATCCAAACAAGGAAATGAGTGGGGTTAGACCCGTGGTCAATCACACAAGCGTGCCACCATGGGTACAAAAGGGTGACAACTCTACCACATTAGACAACATGGTCAGTGCAAAACATTTTACTGGCTGGCCAAATAGAGCGACAAGCTGAAGCAAGCTAAAAACCAAAAAATTTAACCTCTTGGAGACAAAACACTTCAATACCAAAATATTTACTCAAAGTATCCCTAACATAATACTTTCTATAGAGGTTTGCCAAATCTCAAACATTCCATGAGAGGAAATTCATGAGTGAAACTCCTCCATATCATCGGAGTTCTTCATCTTTAGCCCAATCTTAAGTGTTGTCTTTGGTTTTTATCTCTTGCTTGAGATTATTTCTTGCATTTTAGAGGGGGTAAAAACACTACAAACATTTTTGGCATGCCTAGTGGGACCCATGTCACAAGTCTACACATTTATGTTTTTTGTTGTTTGAGTTTTGCAGGTTCAGGTTTACATGCAGGGGTGATTCTGCCCCAATGGGAAAATTTGTGCCTTATAGAGGTGAATTTGTAGCCACAAACAAGTGAATCTGATAGTAAGGGTGAATTCATCAGCTACAAAGACAAATTTACATTCAACGAAGACAAGCAAATTCACCCTTTTTGTGAAAAGAGACGATTTTGACAATAAAGGCGAATTTGCACAGAGCAGGGGTGAACTTGCTAGGGCCCCCAGGAAACAGGCGAGAATGATCAAGTTGTAGAGGTGGAAGTGAATTCACTTATTTTAATTGAATAGGAGAATTTTCTCAAATAGAATAGGTGAATTTGCTTTGAGGGGTGAATTTTCTTAAGATAACAAATGAATTTTCTTTGAGTGGCAAATTTGCTTAATAGAACAGGTGAATTTGCTTGACATAACAGGTGAATTTGCTTAACACAACAGGTGAATTTTCTTTGAGGGGTGAATTTTCTTAACATAACAAGCAAATTTTCTTAACAGAACAAGTGAATTTTCTTTGAGAGAAAAATTTGCTTAACAAAATAGATGAATTTTCTTTGAGGGGTGAATTTGATCAATAGAACAAGTGAATTTGCAGATAGCCAAATGCGCACCCTACAAATAGCCAAACACACACCTTGTGGATAGCCAAATGTGCAACCTACAGATAGCCAAAATCATGACCCAAATACGTGAATTTGTGGATAACCAAATGCGAATCCTACATATAGCCAAACATGCAACCTGCAGATAGCCAAACTCATGACCTAGATAGGCGAATCTATGGATAGCCAAACATGTAACTTGCAGATAGCCAAACTCATGACCCAGATAGCCAATCCTACGAATAGCCAAACACTTGACCTATGGATAGCAAAATGCATGACCTATGGATAGCCAAACCCATCACCTAGATAGCCAAATTTTTGAATGGGTGCATTTCCAAATAGGAAAATTTGTGAATGGGAAAACTTGTGTCATACATGCAACCTTTATAGAGGTGAATCTACCCTCCATAGGGGTGAATATGAGGTATTCCAAAACCTTTAATTTTTTGATTTGAAATTTAATTTGATTTTGGTTTTGGGTACTAATCAACTAACTTTTTTCACTAATACATTTGATTGCAAAATACGATGAAACTGTCTGACGAAATATGTAAAATTCAATGTTCGTCGGGTGCTTGTAAAATTTGATGTGTAATTTTCAATTTTTGAAAGTTTATCCCCAATGTTTGTAAATTTTTTGACAAACTTGGGGCTCGTCGAAAAGCCATCTATCATTTTCATCAAATTTTTGACAAACATGAAAAATAGAAAAAAAAAACAAATTGTGGCCGACATAAAGAAAAGTGAGTTCGCGCTTGATTTATTGCGACAATGTTTTTCTCTACTTGAGATAGTTTGTGGAGAACTAAGGATGATTTTCTTTTGAAAAATCATGAAAAATTCAAGAGGATATTGCTAGGTTGAGGGTAGTCATTGTCTTTTTGCATAATTTAGTTGTGAAGTCAGATTTGTAGTTCTAGGTTTGAAAATCATATTTTAAAGCAAAATCTCATCAGATTTCATTTTTAGAGGTTAAGGGTTTTGAGAATTTCATGTTCAGATTTTGTTGTGTGGAATCACCATAAGATCACAACCAAGGAACAGATTCTTATGACTATAATTATGTGATCCATAACTCTATTGGTCATGTGGCACAGTTGTGCTATAACAAATATAGGATGCATTCATGTGTGACCCAAGTTTAATGTGGCTATGTTGTGATAGAAATGGAGGCACTCATATAATGTAGTTAATTCACGTTGTATAATGTAGGTGTCAATCATCATTGGGTGCATTCAAGTTGTCTCAAGTTTAACAGGTTAGGATGTAATTATAGCATGATTGAAGAGTGATGACCTCTTGCTGCAATAAAGAGCCTATAGCTCTGGTTGATATGTAGAGTGGTTGTGTTATATCAATTATGTAGTTCATTCAAGCACAACCCATGTTTAATGGGCTATTCTAGAGAGTGATCAAGATTTTCTAAACCTTATGAATGTTACTTGACATGTATTTTCACAATCTCAAATTCCTTCAGAGGCTTTTGAAGTATCAATGTATCCTATATAGGGTTTAGAATGATTTATTTTAATTAAAAAAATAAATAAATGATGTATTTCCCTGTAATTAGATAATGTGGAGATCTCCTAAATTTGCCCCAACACACTATCCT